>PISX010014376.1:0-53242 GCA_004024625.1 Mellivora capensis
GTTGTCTTTTGGTTTTGTTGACTGTTTCCTTTGCTGTGCAAAAGCTTTTGATCTTGATGAAATCCCAATAGTTCATTTTTGCCCTTGCTTCCATTGCCTTTGGCGATGTTCCTAGGAAGATGTTGCTGCGGCTGAGGTCGAAGAGGTTGCTGCCTGCGTTCTCCTCAAGGATTTTGATGGATTCCTTTCTCACATTGATCCCAATTCCTTTTAATACAAACATCATTGTCTTGAAATTTGTATTTTCTATATGTACACGAATCAGAGTTTTTCTGAGAATATAGGTACACATGGGGTTTCTGAGTCCTAAGGTACATGTATTTTGCCAAATCTCTACCAAAAAGTTTTATCTGTTGTTCTAGATATTTCATGACAATAAGTATCCAGGTGTTTTTCCCAATCTAATGACTATGCAATTGTATATCTTGTTGATTTTTTTAATGTATCCTAGTTTCCCAGTGAATATCTTTTCATTGGTTTATTAGCCATTTATTGCCCTCTTCCTTCAATGTGCCAGGTCATATATATGTTGTCTATCATAAATAGATGTATTTCACTTGTCTATCAGATTGTCCTTTGTTGGTCGATTTTTAAGAGTTACTTATGTGTTTTGTTTACAAATCCCTTGTTGTATAAATGCATTAAAAATATCTTTTTAACAGACATGTAGATCAATGGAACAGAATAGAGAGCCCAGAAATAGACCCTCAACTCTATGGTCAACTAATCTTCGACAAAGCAGGAAAGAATGTCCAGTGGAAAAAAGTCTCTTCAACAAATGGTGTTGGGAAAATTGGACAGCCACCTTCAGAACAATGAAACTGGACTATCTCCTAACACCACACATGAAAATAGACTCAAAATGGATGAAAATAAAATAGACTCAAAATGGATGAAAGACCTCAATGTGAGATAGGAATCCATCAAAATCCTTGAGGAGAACACAGACAGCAACCTTTTTGACTTCAGCCACAGCAACTTCTTCCTAGAAACATCATCAAAGGCAAGAAAAGCAAGGGCAAAAATGAACTATTGGGACTTCATCAAGATCAAAAGCTTTTGCACAGCAAAGGAAACAGTCAACAAAACCAAAAGACAACTGACAGAATGGGAGAAGATATTCACAAATGACATATCTGATAAAGGGCTAGTATCCAAAATCTATAAAGAACTTATCAAACTCAACACCCAAAGAACAAATAATCCAATCAAGAAATGGACAGAGGACATGAACAGAAGACATCCAGATGGCCAACAGACACATGAAAAAAAGTGCTCCACATCACTTAGCATCAGGGAATTACAAATCAAACCCACAACGAGATATTACCTAACACCAGTCAGAATGGCTAAAATTAACAATTCAGGAATGGACAGATGTTGGTGAGGATGCGGAGAAAGGGGAACCCTCCTACACTGTTGGTGGGAATGCAAGCTGGTGCAGCCACTCTGGAAACCAGTATGGAGGTTCCTCAAAAAGTTGAAAATAGGGCTACCCTATGATCCAGCAATCACACTATTAGGTATTTACCTTAAAGATACAAATGTAGTGATCTAAAGGGCCATGTGCACCCAAATGTTTATAGCAGCAATGTCCACAATAGCCAAACTATGGAAAGAACCTAGATGTCCATCAACAGATGAATGGATAGAGAAGATGCTATATATATACACACACACAAACATACATACAATGGAATACTATGCAGCCATCAAAAGAAACGAAATCTTGCCATTTGCAATGATATGGATGGAACTAGAGGGTATTATGTTAAGTGAAATAAGTCAATCAGAGAAAGACAATTATCATATGATCTATCTAGTATGAGGAATTTGAGAGGCAGGGTGGAGGATTGTGGGGGGGTTGGGAGGGAAAAAATGAAATAAGATGGTATCAGGAGGGAGACAAATCATAAGAGACTCTTAATCTTATGAAACAAATTGAGGGTTGCTGGGAGGTGGGGGGGTAGGGATAGGTTTGCTGGGTTATGGACATTGGGAAGGGTATGTGTTATGGTGAGTGTTGTGAAATGTGTAAGCTTGATGATTCACAGACCTGTACACCTGGGACAAATATTACATTATATGTTAATTAAAAGAAAATCTTTTTTCTTTTTGCGGTATCTTTTTTCTCTATTTATAGGGTCTGGTATAATACTGAAAAATTAAATTTTGATACAATTAATTTTACCTTTTTGTTATAATTTGTGTTTATTGTGTTTTGTCTAGAAAAACATTTATATCCGATAACTGTAAACACATTCTCATGTATCTTTTCATGTATTTGCTTTGAAAGTTTCATTTTTTTCTTTTTACATTAGATCTTTAATACACCTACAATTGTGTGTGTGAGAGAGAGAAAGAGAGAGAGAGAAAGAGAAAGAGAGAGATTACTTTAGTTTCTTTCCCTTCTACAACATTTATGTCAGTACATTTCTGGAATGGTCATCGTTTGCCCACTCATATGCAAGGCTAGCTCATCAGAGCTTGATAGTGTCCATATTTCTTATTTTAGTCATTTAATAGATGTGTAATACTATTTCATTGTGTTTTAATTTGTATTTCCCTAATGGTTAGTGATGTATATAACATATTTTCATAAGCCCACTGCCATTTTAATTACCTCTTTTTTAAAAGATTTTATTTACTTATTTGACAGAGAGAGAGAGATCACAAGTAGACAGAGAGGCAGGCAGAAAGAGAAGGGGAAGCATGTTCTCTGCTGAGCAGAGAGCAGGACTCTGAGATCATGACCTGAGCTGAAGGCAGAGGCTTAACCCACTGAGCCACCCAGGGGCCCCTTTAATTTCTTCTTTTACAAAGTATCATTCGTGTCTTTGCTGACTATTCAGTTGGTTTTTTTCTTTTTCTTTTTTAATTTTGAGAGTTTTTAATCACTGGTTAAGTCATTTGTAGATATGTGATTTTCAAATAATAAAATACTAGATATAAATCCAAATAATTAAATGATAGGTATAAATCCAACTATATTAATATTGCATGAAATACGAATAGATGTTATCCCTATATACACCCTCTATTCAGTAGATATTACAAGAAATCAATTAAGAAAATCAGTGAAGTAAAAATTGTTTCCTTCAAAAGATCAACAAGATTAATAAACATCTCACTAAACTGACAAGGGAAAAAAATAGAAAACACAAATTTCCCACGTCCGCAGTGAAAGAGGATGTGTCCCTACAGACACTGTGGTTAATAAAGGGATAAAACAGTATGTTACCAACAACCCTATGTATCGTTAAAATAAAATAATATGTAAACCAGGCTTGAAAATCCCTGGAGCAGATAAAACCATTTAAGCCATGTAAGCAAAACTGAATCTAGCTTATTTCTTGAACATAAGAGCAATTTACCTTAGATTATTTCTTGTACTTTCTCTGATAATCATAAAAGAAACTTAAGTCATCATACTAAAATGAAATAAAATAATCACTATTAAGCAATCCCCTGACATCTGGAAACCCCCATCATAATAACCAATCATTGTAAAGTTTAAACACCTTCCACATTTTTCATTTTATAAGCCACCCCGTATAATCAAGCCTCTAAGCTTTATGACGGTTTTGGATTTGAAGTATCTCTGTTCACAAATGATTTCTTTCTTTCTTTCTTTCTTTCTTTCTTTCTTTCTTTCTTTTCTTTAAAGATTTTATTTATTCATTTGGCAGGGAGAGAGACCACAAGCAGGGGGAGCAGCAGGCTTCCCACTGAGCAATGGCGGACTTGATCCCAGGACTCTGGGATCATCACCTGAGACAAAGGCAGATATTTAACCATCTGAGCCATCCAGGTGTCTATAAATGATTTATTTTTTGCTCAATAAATTATCAATATCAAAAGCAGAACTCTCTAAATCTTCTTTTAACAATACATAAATTCAACAACTTAGAGAAAGGACACCAATTTCTTAGTAACTACCAAAACTCAACCCACTTATCACTTGGATAACCCTACTACTATTAAATTGAATTAATAGTCAAAACCTTTCTGAAAAAGGTTTTTTTTTTCTTCTGACCTGGATGGTTTGGTAGATTCTTTCATTTATGGAAAAAAGATACATCAATTTTTCACAATCCTTTCCAGGATATGTAACTTAGCTTCACATTTATACACAAAATAATGCATAATGACTCAAACATCAATATTTATCTTTTTATACACAAAATAATGGATAATCAATATTTATCAAACATCAATATTTATCTTTTTTTTTAAGTAGTCTGCACACCCAGCATGGAGCCCCATGTAGGGCTTGAACTCACAACCATGAGATCAAGAGCTGAGCTGAGATCAAGCTGAGCTTAACTGACTGAGCGACACAGGTGCCCCAATGAATCATAGATCTAAATATAAAACAAGAAACTATAAAACTTTAGTTTTAGTCCTCACTTGGCCATTACTGGAAGTTCTTTCCTGAAAGTCACTTCTCTTTGAACCCATCTCTTAGTCTGTAAATTGGAAGACTAGTATCTCTTAAATCAGTACCCAGAAAATTGTTGCAAATATTATTATCATTTTCAAACTATTATTATTATTCTACAATATTATTCCCTAATCTTTAATCAGATAATATCCATCAATCAGACACAGTGGTGAGTTCTCAAGAAATATCACAATTCAGAGAAAGCAGCCTGCCAGATCTAGATTATTAAATTAAGTTTAATGAATAACTCTATGTGTTCAGAGCAAATTGTTCTGAGCTTGTGTTTAATAAAATCAAATTTATTTTCTTCTATATTTTATTATGGTTATGTATGCCCTGGTTAGTGTACTCTCATAAAGGGATTTTTATTGCTGTGTGCCAGATTTAATACTATGATCTATGTTTTTAGAACTTGTTCTTTTGTAGATTTAAGGAAGGAGGCATAGTAGTACAGAAATTTATTCCTAAGAGTTTAGAAAGCTGTAGTTTGTTGAGGAAGCAAGAGAATCTAGTTAAAGGATATAGTGAAGAGATGTGAAGTAAATTTGATAAGTCAGATGAAATATACAGGTCTAAGTCATGAGTATAGGTTGTTATTGTTTAAAACAATAACCTTAGAGTATTTAGAATACCTCTCCTCTCGCTATGAATAGAACCACAGAGCAAATCCATCAGAAAACTAGGTCAGTAACCAGACAATGCAGTGTGAGTGGGAAAGTGGTGGGAATGATGGGGAGTGGGGCATGAGAGTTTTGTCAAAGTAGACTTCATCACTACTTCATTCCTAAAAGGGAATTTCTGAGAACTCTGAAAATGATGCCTTGAGTCACGCTTTCAAGACCACAGGTTAGGGGTGAAAATCTTCTCTGTGAATGAACAGGAGGAAAGAGTGAACTATTTGCCAGAAAAGCAACATCCTTCTAAAATAACTTGAGGGAAAAAAATTACAAAAAAATTAGGAAATATTTTATATTAAATAACAAAAGGATAATGTATGAAAATTTGTAATATATACATAATGCAATGTTTATTATATAATATAATGCTTATATTAGAGGAGAAAAAGTCTAAAATCAATTATCTAAGCTTTTACCTTAAGAACCTAGAAAAAAGAAGAACAAATGAAACCCAAAGTTCGTAGAGGAAGGGAATATAGAGCAGAAATCAATGAAATAGAAAACAAGCAACAGAGAAAATTAACAAAACCAAAAGTATGTTTTTGAAAAATGAGTAAAATTAATTAAGCCCTAGCAAGAAAATGACCTCTATTAGGAATGAAAGAACAGACATCTGTGTGGGCCCAATAAAAATTGAGAGGGTAAGACTTTCCTTTCCAGGAAGGTGGAGTAGTTGTACATTTCCCGATTTCTCCCACTAAGTAGAACTAAAAACCCTGAAAATTATATATGAAGTAAACATTAGAATATTCTGAAAGAAGAAGGTATAGATCAGTTACAGACCTCAGGACCTGAAGAATGACCTGTGGGTGCTTTTGCTGACTTTCTTTTTGCCTGTTAGTCCCCAGACTGGGTGCCGGAGAAGCTGGAGATGCCAATGGATGCAAATTCAAATAAAGCTCTAATGTAGCCAGCTCTCCTTAATCCAAGGTCCAGGTAAGGGGCAGCCTAGCAAGACACAAGTATTTTAGAAAGTAATTGTCCTACTTTATCTAAACACATATATGTGACAGCCATGGCTGAGGGGTAAATCCGTACTTCCCACACTTGCCAGCTGCAACAAGGCATCCCAACTCCCCACTGATGTGGCATCAGAGACTGAGGGGGTGCTGGGATTTTTATCTTTGCTGGGCAGTAATAAAGTCCCCCTCACTGCCATGTCACTGGAGACTGCATGAGGAGCAGGAACTTCCATCTCTCAAAGGCAGTCATAAAGTGCCCATCCTATGTCCCACTGTGGTGGTGACAGAGGAGACCTAGTGGAGAAGTGACTGCATCCAGATGAAACCCTCCACCTTCTGGTGTGTCAGCCTTGTGAGGAGCAGTGACAACGCACTCAAGAGCGAAGGGATCTTAGAATCCTAGAGGGGAGCAGGAACTCCCACCCCACTTAGCAGTAACTCCCATCCCACTTAGCAGTAACAAGAACCTCCTCCCCCCAACACACACATGTTGAGTGTCAAGAGAGGCTGAGTAGGGAACCTGAAAGTCTATCCCACCTGGCAGTAATTAGGGGATATCTACTGCCCTATCCCCTGTCTGAGAGCTATCAGAGGAAATTTAAATAAGGTTCAGAGTCTCGTAACATAAAACTAAAATCTCCGGATTTCAATAAAAAGCTCCTTGTCATACTATGAACTAGCTCTTGGTATGACAAGGAAAATCTCAAGTTGAATGAAAAATACAATCTGTATATGCCATATAAAGTTATCTGGCAAAGACTAAAACAGCCATCATAAAAATCCTCCAGTGAGCAATTATAAACATGCTTGAAACAAGTGAAAAAAAAAAAACAGAAAGTATCAGCAAAGAAATCAAAAGTGTAAGCAGAGAAATAGAAGATATAAGGAAGACCCCTATGGAAATTTTAAAAATAGAAAATACAGTGGAAAATCAATCCCAAAAGATTACATAGGTATGACTCCATTTATCTAACATCCTTGAAATGACAAAACTATTGAAATGGAGAACAGTTTAGTGCTTGACAGAGGGAGAGTGCTTGGGAAGAGCTAGATAGGTGTGTGTACTAAAGAACAACATGAGCGATCCTTGAGGCGATGGAAATGCTCTGTGTCTTGACTCTATCAATATCAATATCCTGGTTGTGATATTATCCAAGATCCTACCATTGGGGGAAATTAGATAGAGCATTCTGGGGCTCTCTGTATATTTCTTATAATAACATGTGAGTTTAATTATCTGAAAATAAACACATTAATTGAAAAAACAAGGTATTGGGTCTAATAAAATAATTTTAAATGCAATGAAATAATATTATGAGCAATTTTACACCTATCAGTTTAATTAGATATAATGAACAAATTCCTAGAAAGACAATATTTCCATACCTGTATCTACAGAAAATCTAAATAGGCCTCTATTTCTTAAAAACTTAAATTATAATCAAAAACTTTTCCACAAAGAAAATTCTACACTCGGCTGGATTTTTTGGTTAGTTCATTGAAACATTTGAGAAATTCCAATGTTACACCAAACTTTTTCAAAACTAGAGTAGGAATAAACCCTCCATAACTCAGCTTATGATGTCAGCATCATTCTAATATCAAAACCCAGTAAGAACATCCTAAGAAACAAAAATTAACAAGTTAAATCCAATAATATCTGAAAGGAATGCATAATAACCAATTGAAGTTTATTCTAGAAATGTAGGATTATTATACTATTCATTTTAATACTTAAACACAGACACCTCTGTGTCTGCCTGATTCCTTTTTTTTTTCTTTTTTAAGATTTTATTTATTTATTTGACAGACAGAGATCACAAGCAGGCAGAGAGGCAGGCAGAGAGAGAGAGATAAGGAAGCAGGCTCCCTGCTGAGCAGAGAGCCCAATGCGGGGCTCAATCTCAGGACCCTGAGGTCATGACCTAAGCCGAAGGCAGAGGACTTAACCCACTGGGCCACCAAGGCGCCCTTCTGTGTCTGATTCTGTGCATGCTTCACTGCATGGCCTCTTGGCTAGGGTGGCCCAGGCTACCCCAGAGAAATTTCAAATGGACCAAAGCTCCTGCAATTCTCTAGTTGGAGAGAGTCTGGAAAGATGTTTTTATAAATTTGGAACTGAAGTTCATGAGTCTGTGAACAGGGATTCCATTTGTATTCCCAACAGTGCCTAGCTGGCTGCCTTGCTGATGATGGTAAGTCAGTAGCCATTTATTGATGAATGATCTACTTTCTTACTCTACCAACTAAGGGAATGGACTCTGATCCTGGCATTGGGGAGCAGCTGCAAGAATGTGCTGTAAACCACAAGAAGGGAAAGAAAATAACAACTAAATTAGAGGGACTATTTGGAAACAATAACTGAATTATTTTGGCTAAAAATCAGCTGGGTCAATGCCAAATGGGCTGGGATTCTGGTTATCGTGAATAGAACTCTGGGCTCAATTCCATGAGAAGAAATGAGGTTGTTTTGAAAAAAAAAAAAAAAAACATGAAAAGCTAAACAACTTGGTAGCTAGAATGCAAGCAAAATATGCTGTTTTTGCTACACAAGAGGTTTTGCTGAGAATTTCTTTTCAATGCCCATTCACATAATAAACACTGAAGTTTATTTTGAATGGTATGGATAACATGGTGAATGCTCATTTAGTAGTCAATCTGTGTATTAAATATAAGATAAAATTTAAATGTACTGTTTAGCATTTTCCATAGACAGTTATGTTTTTAGCTGTGAAGTACTTTAGAATGTTGACAACCAAAACCATAAAGTTTCCTATTGGCAGGTGAATCCAATTGTATAGTGGGTATTATGGATCTCCGATAGGTGATTTATTCTGCTCTTAAAATTTCCCCAGAATTCTTTAATCACTGGGTGTCAATTCTATGTACTTGCCTGTAAGACTTTCTCAATAGTGGGATTAAGTCTTCAGAACACAAAATGCCAAGACAAAAGCTGCAGGATGAGAAGGCCAAAAACCAAATGGAAAAATAGAGATAAGAAACATATTAAGAATTCCACTTTATTTTATTTTATTTTTTGCTAATTTTATTTTTTTTTCAGTGTTCCAAGACTCATTGTTTACGCACCACACCCAGTGCTCCATGCAATACATGCCCTCCTTAATACCCACCACCAGGCTTACCCAACCCTACCAAACCTCCCCTCCAAAACCCTCAGTTTGTTTCTTAGAGTCCACAGTCTCTCATGGTTTGTCTCCCCCTCTGAAGAATTCCACTTTAAAAGCAAAACAATGGTCGTTTTTAATTGGATGTAATTTTCCAAGTTATTATCTTTTCCCCGAACTATTGTAATAGCGTTTTTACTGTTCTTTCTGCTTCCAGTTTTCACTCACTGCAATCTCTCATACACTCAACTCTCAAATTATCTTTCTGAAGTTCAATTCTGATTGTGTCATTCCACAGCTCATAAACCGTCAGACTCCTCATTCTTTGAGCAAAAGTCCAAACTTGAGTGGGGCATTTAATCTCCAAACTAGCTTTCCCGTTCTGCCTTCCATTTTATGGTCCTGATAGTTCTTTACAGCCATTAGCGTCTGGTCAGCTGGAACTATTACTGCTTTATATGTGTATCTTGGATATTTCTACCTCTATCTATTTACCCACCTTGTTCCCAACACTGGAAGTCTTCGTCTATTTAAGTTCTAGCTAAATTTATAGGCCTAGCTTACATAGTACCTATTATAGATTGAACTGTGTCCCCTTTCAAAGGCTGAGCCCAGAGAGTGACTTCCTTTGGAGAAAGGGCCTTTAGGGAGGTCATTAAGGTTAAATGAAGTTATAAGGGTGAGACACTAATCCTATAGGATTGGTGGCCTCATACGAGGAAGAGACACCAGAGATGTCTCTTTTTCTCAGAAACCCAGAGGAAAAGCCATGTGAGGATACAGCCAGGAAGAGAGCCTTCACCAGATATCAATTCTGATAACATCTTGATCATGGAGTTTTTGCTTCCTGAACTGTGATAAAATAAATTTCTATTGTTTAAGCCACTCAGTGTGTGGCAGTCCAAGGCACTAACACACATTTCTTCCTATGATCAAATCCCCTCTGATCATCACCATTCCCCTCCTCTAGTCTCATAGAATTTTATTTATGCCTATATAGATCACTTCCTAGAATTAATTATAGTAATTTAATGTATCAGTTAATGTTAGGCTTAAGACAGAAGTTAACTGTTTTCTAAAATAAAAGCAATGGGGTATACCCAGTTTGGATCTGGTAGGAAGACTCTTTGTCCAAAAAGACCCAGTCTTGTTTGAACTTCTGATTTGTCCAGTCTGCTACTTCCATCCTGAAGGTCATCTGATTGTTCAAGATAACCGCCAAAGCTCAAAGCATATGTATTCCAAGAAACAGGATGGTGGAAATTTCACAAGGGAAGGGGCAAAGGGTCCATCTCTCAGCTCCCTGTAGAAGCCTTCCCAGAAACCCCAAACAGCATTCTGTTTACATTTTATTACCCAGAATCTAATTATAGGTAACACTTCCTTATAAGGGGTGTGTACCTGTTTGGTTAAAGGGTAAAGAGATATTGAATAGTAAATAGCAGTCTTTGCCACTCTTTATATTCATTTTTATCACCTCTTGAAGACTGTAAGTTCCTTAAGAGCATGTTAATTATACTTTGCATCATGAATAGTATATAGTACTGAAATTTGCACCTATAGGACACTCAAAAATATTTGTTAAATGAATGAACTAATCAATATTAACTCATTTGAACTGTACATGAGGACCATGTGGGTAGTAGGTAAAGCTTACCCATTTCCTGCTACCTGCACGGCACTGTAAGTGTCTTTTCATAGTAACACTGTCCTTATGTTCTAAATGTTGTATTTTATGCTGTATTTTCTTAAGATTGAGGTTTCCACTCATTTCTTACAAGGGTCAATTAGTCTTTGTATAATTGCAGGGGAGAAGACCATGTCTCCATATCTTTCTGTTCTAAATTGGATGACTTCAGCACCATCACACACCCAGCCTTCATCTTTTCCCGTGGATAGTGGTGAGATGGTGTGGATAAGATGTTACATCATTTTATTTTGTTTTGTTAAAAAAAATTCTCTTCTTTTGGGAAGATGCCAAGTACATCATTTAAATGCTTCTTAAGGGGTGCCTGGGTGGCTCACTTGGTTAAGCATCTGCCTTCAGTTCAGGTAATGATCCCAGGGTCCTAGGATCAAGCCCCATGTCAAGGTCCCTGCTCAGTGGGGAGCCTGCTTCTCCCTCTTCCCCCTGCTTGTGCTCTCTCTCTCTGTCAAATAAATAAATAAAATCTTTTAAAAATATAAGAATAAATAAATACTTTTTAAGTTTTCTACATCTCTTCTCCTACTTTTCCCTTTCTTCACCCCACTCTTTCATACTCTAAAGCAGCATTAAACATCACAAAGGATGATGAGGAATGTATGCGATAAGCATAGATGATGGGGTAGAGATATAGGAGAGGTAAAGTCCCACTCTCTCTTTTTTTTTTTTTTAAAGATTTTACTTATTTATTTGTCAGAGACAGAGCGAGAGAGAGCAAGTGAGCACAGGCAGACAGAGTGACAGACAGAGGGAGAAGCAGGCTCTCCGCTGAGCAAGGAGCCCGATGTGGGACTCGATCCCAGGACGCTGGGATCATGACCTGAGCCGAAGGCAGCTGCTTAACCAACTGAGCCACCCAGGTGTCCCTAAAGTCCCACTCTCTTAACCATTGCTTCTGTGTCCAAACTTATGGAGGTTCAGGGAACATCCAACAGAAGTGAATTCAGAAATGGAACTAGGTGACCATCGCTTGCTACCTTCTTTCCAATGTCACAGTTGGACTGAGCCAGTCAGAGTTCGATTAATTTGTTGTCCTAATGGGCAAAATAGTAGGCCCCTTTTAGGTTCTCCTAATCCATAATCCTTCTCAAAGGTCCAAATTTCTACTGGACTTTTCTCTGAAAGACATCCCTGAAACAGAACACTATCCTGGCCTTGCTCTGTTGCGCCATTCCCCAGTGAGCACAATCAACATAGAAGTATTCATACCTAACAAGGGATCTTAAGTCTGGTCTCCCAGAAACAGATAGAAAAGTAGAGGCATTTCTGTTTGTTTATTCTAACTCCTTCTTTCTCCAATGTATCCAATCAGATCTACGGTAAATAACAGATGTCATTAATAACATAGTAAGAGCCACTAACATGCCCATTTCCCCAGGAGTGCAACTGAAGGATCTTCTGTGAATATGGTAACAAGTGACAAATTGTTCACGTCTATTTTCACGAAATGTTTTGACTGCTGAAGTTGTTCTATAGCAGTTCATTAAAAGACCCATAAAATATGTAAGTTTACATTCTATAAAAAGATCACCAGGAATTTCTTGGCTGATAGTATTCCTTGTATTAAGCATCTGTTTTCTATTTTCTTAAGGATTGCTGCAGTGGTTGTCCAATTGTATATTAAAAATAGTTGATTTAAGCTGGATGAAAATGTTGTACTTCTTATTAAAGATTAGTAACCCACCAATGAAGCTTCTTTAGAAGGCAACCAGTGATGTGTATGTAGCACATCTGGTTTCAAAATATTAAAAAATGATAAACACTCACCGATCTAATCCATCTGTTCTCTCCATCTGCATAATTGTCTTATTTTAGAAACCAGGACATGCACTGAACTTGACATTACACAAAGCTGAAGAATTTTGCTCCTCACTGTCTAAGCAGTAGTGAATGATTGAGGTCAATTTCAGAGGAATGTCATTTTTATTATTGCATATGTAGGCATTCTGGTAAACTTGTTAAAACCCACTGCCAATGTAAAGTAGGCTGTCTTTGACTTGAGGTTGTGGGTGAGGTCAACTGGATAGAATATTTAAAATCACAGATTAATGTTTTTGGTCAAAGAGGTCCAAGAAACCAATGAGCACTATCTCATTTAACACAGTTAATAGTAGTTTGCACTTATTAAGTACTTCATTTGTGCCCAGGACAATGCTAAGCACTTTACATGCATTATTTCATTTAGTTTTCATAACAACCCTTACTAATCTCACTTTAGAAAACAAAAATTGAGGCTCAACAGTTAGCAATTTGCCTAAGGCCACACCGATAGTGCATGGTTAAGCCATGATTCATGTTTGGACAGCTCAACTTCAGTGCCCATTTCTTTCTACTCTCTGTGATAATGGCACAAAAAATGCCTTTAAAGCAATATCAGTCTTCTTAGCTTTAACAGTTCTTTCCTAAAGACTGTATCCCTCAAATATTAAGAACTCTTTCCCCAACTTGCACCTTATCCATAAATCCATTAAATGATAACATAAATAATAATGATAATAGTAATGAACACTTGTTAGTGCTTACAGTGTTTCAGATGTTGTTTAAGCTCCCTTAAAATTAACTCACTTAATCTTCAGAGTGACCCTACGAAAGATGGACCATTACTACCCCACTTTTCAAATGAGGAAAATGAGGCATAAGAGGTGAAATAACTTATCCAAATCAAACAACTGGAAAATGAAGCTTCCAAGATTTAATCTTGGGAACTCTGGCCCCAAACCTATTTCTGGCCCCAGGAATCACTTGTTAGGCATGTGCCAGGAGCCATGTGAAGTGGTGGGTGTCCAAGAGTGAGTAAAACATGACCCCCTTGTTTCAGTTCCCATGTTTTCAAGGGTCCTCCTTTTTATATACATATCAGAACTTGTCTTTTCTATGGCTGAATAATATTCCATTATATCCAAAGACTACATTTTGTTTTTTCATTCATCTTTTGATAGGCCCTTGAGTTGTTTTCATCTTTAGGCTATTGTGAATAAAGCTGCTGTGAATACTGGAGCATAAGTATGTTTACTTATATTTTTAACACAATAGAATAATCATAAAAAATTGTATGTCTTTGGGGGACCCAGATGTTAATATGAAATGACAGAGATTTGAACTGATAATTAAAATAATAGGATATATGCTATATTGGTAGCATGTGCAAGGTGCTATGTGAACTACAGCATTCCTGATATTCCTTAAAGCGGGATGCAGGGCTTCAAGGAAGACTTCAGAAATGACATTTGGGAAAATTCTTAAAGGATGATGAGATATTCTCAAGGTTAATGGTGGTGGCTAATAGGAATGGGGGTGAAGAGGGTCAGAAGGGTGGGGAAAGCATTGCAAACAGAGGAATTTCCATGAACAAAGGCTTGAAAATGTGCCTGATCCCAAATGTGATGGTTAGTTTTGTGTCAAATTGAATGTACTGCAAGGTGCCCAGGTATTTCTTCAAACACTGTTTTTGGGGTACCTGTGATGGAAATTTTTGATGTGATTAACATCTGAATCTGTAGACCGAGTAAAGCAGATTCAACTCCCCAGTAGGGCGGGCATCATTCAATCTGCTGAAGTTCTATATAAAAGAAAAAGCCTCACTTTCCTGCAAGTGAGAGGAAACTCCTCTCGCATGGTGGCTGAGCTGGGATGTCAGTGTTCTCCTGACTTTGGACTCAGACTGAAACATAGGTTCTTCTTGAGCCTGCAGGCTTATGGACCACAATTTATGGCATCCCCTCTCCTGGTTCTTTGGTCTTTGAACTCAGAGTGGAACTCCACCATCAGTTCACCTAGGCCTCCAACTTGCCTACTGCAGATCTTGGGACTTCTTGGCCACCATGATCCCATGAACCAATTTCTTATAATACATCTCTTCCTGTATAAATATACATCCTGTCGATCTGGTTTCTCTGGAGAACGCTGACTAATATACTGACAGATTGTAACTTGGTATGGTTGTATATGAAAGTGAGTGAAGGGGATAGGAATGGACTTTCATATTTCTAGAATTAGAAATTTTACACTCCACTTTGACAATTCTTTCTTTTTTTCACCTATTATCTGTTTCCAAACAGTTGACTTATCTTTGTGGCATTCGGCTCTATCTTAGCATGCATCTCCTTGTTCACACCTGTGTGTAATCTGTGCTTCAGCCATCCTTGGCTGTTACTGGCATGTTCCATCACATGAACCACCCCCTCCAATACATTTGCTCATGCTTTCTTTTATTCCAAGGATGCCTTTCCCCCATCTCTGTGTGATTATATCCAACTCATGCATTAAGGATTATGAAGTGATACAAGCTCATAAAGGTAGAAAATTCTGCTTTCTGTGTTTCTTCACTGCTCTATCCACAATGTCTGAGATAGTGGTTAGAACATCAGAGAGATAGAGATGAAGATAGAGATATAAAGATAGAGATGAGATCACAGGGAGAGATGGAGAGAGAGACACACACGGAGAGATAGGCACACACACACAGAGGAGACAGATACAGAGGTATTAACTGACAAAATTCAGAACCTAGGATGAGTTGTCAGAGTGCTCAACTCCACCCCTACCCTTCCTGGTTTGGGTACATGAAGTCAAATTCATTCAGATTTATGTCACTTGCAAACCAAAACAGCTCTAGCCAATCCACTATCTATAGAGATTTAGCCATTAAAACTATTGAGAGAGATTTCTTGGAAAAAAAAAAAAAGAAAGAAAGAAAATGGTAAAGAGGATGAGGGTTTAGTATTCTCCACCACCTCATGCTCTTCCCATACTTCATAATATGTAAACAGTAAAATTCTCCTGGAATCACAGGACCACTTTGAGCCAGGAAGAATTTCTTATCTCTGAATACCTAAAAAAATTGTTCACTAAAAGCTAGAAGAAATACCTTTAGTCAATTTATGAACCAACTACTCTTAAGATAGCCACTACTCTTTCCATTTGAAATGAAAGTACTGCTTGGGCTCCTTGTGTTCTACTGAGTCTTAAATGCTATGTTTCATTATTAGTTTAATGATATGTTTATCAGTAGTTCAAAACAAGTCTCAATATCGCATTGCTCTTGAATCCCATTATGTTTGATTCCTTTGTACTACTAAGAAGAAATAATAATTATTCTCACCACTTAGGACTTCTTTAATTATACTTTTCCTTTCTAGAATGTAATGAAAAGTTTTCACATATTTCACATTTTCTAAGTGCCAACCATCCTTCTTAAGTGAGGGAAGCTCTTAAGTCCTCAAAGAAAGAAACAAAAGTAGAAAAAGTCATCCCTGGACCTTGATCACCATGCTGCCTCCAGCTAAAGGCTTGAACATATACAGCCTTGTTTCTAACTCATAGTTCTTATTCTCTTCTGCATTGCTTTCCTCTTTTTGAAGGACATTTTTATATAAACACAAAAACTTCTCAGAGTTTGTTTCAAAGTGTATCTCCAGCTAAGTGAATGAAGCAACTATGATTAACAAGCCTAAAAAGGAGTCATCTTGTGCTTTTTTATTTTTTAATTTTTCTATTTTTTAAAGTTCTTACTTAAGTTTCAGTTAGTTAATATACAGTGTAATATTAGCTTCAGGTGTGCAATGTAGTGATTCCACATGTCCATCCATCACCTGGTGTTCATTGCAGCAAGTGCCCTCCTTCATCCCCATCACCTATTTCACCCATCCCGCCACCTGCCTCCTCTGGTAACCATCAGTTCGTTCTCCATAGTTAAGAGTCTATTTCTTGGTTTGCCTCTTTTTCTATTCTCTTTGTCATTTTTTGTTTCTTGAACTAAACATATAATTTAAATCATGTGGGATTTGTCTTTCTCTGGCTTATTGGCTCTGACCCTGACCCTATATCTAGGAAAAAAAAAAATAGAAGATATGGCTTGTGTGTGTGTGTGTGTGTATGCATGTGTATTGGAATGGACAGTCATTCCAATTACTCAGCCATAAAAAAGAATGGAATCTTGCCATTTGCAACAACATGGATGGAGCTAGAGAGGATAATGTTAAGCGAAAATAAGTCAGTCAGAGAAAGGCCTTGTACTTTTTTAATAGATGTAGATTGGAGCATTTCATACAACATTAAGGAGTCCCAGGATTTATAACTGCCTAGAGAAAGTCACTAAGGGAGTCCTTTAGGCTTTAATGGCTTTACAGCCATCAACATTAGAGGGATTTTTCATGATAATACTATTTTTAAATTTTCCCTAACCAAAGAAAATGCAGAAATGTTCTTTGGTGTTTTAATAAAGCTGATGCATAAATTTCACTCAATCTGTGATCTCATTTAATGCAGTGAAAAGGGAAGAATAAAATGATGATATATCTGATCAAATTTACTGATCCCTTTAGACAAAGTTCACAGTTTTTCCCCCATCCACCTTTCTAATTTTTTAATTGAAAAGTAATTTTTTAAGGTATTGGTTGATGAGCTTGATTTACTAAAATCTTTTCTTTTCCAAAAACTCCAGTGAAGCTTTTGTTGTGATAAAAACAGATAAGAAAGAGTCAAGAAGTCCATTTTTGTTATTTACATACCATTTTCTTTCCATTCCCCTTAGAGAGAAATATGTATCAGGATGAGTGGCATCTGAAATAGTTTTCCATCATTGGATTTCAAATGTCAGTCCAGCCACACTTTTGTTGATGCTTCCAGAATATAGCAAGGTGTAGACAGTTAAGCTGTGAAGTATCACTTTTCTTAGGTAAAAGATTGTAGTCGAAATTTTAAGGGTGTTTTGATAAAGAAAAAAAACAGATTAATTTCCTTCATTATATGTTTGCTTATTTCAAAAATATCTCTGTAATTACTTGTCCAGGTATTAGACCTTGGAGCCAGTTGGAATACAAATACTTTGTAATAATTGTTAAGACTATTCATTATTTTCTCAGCTCAAAAGAGAAATAGAAGCATCTTTGTTGTTATTTTTCCTTTCCTGTTATTGCTCTTATTATAAAATTGGCAGCCCTGCTATTTTTCACATCATTCATTTGAAAAATCTATGGTTCTAGATGCTACATAAGTAGAGTTCAGAAGGTAATGTATTGACTTCAGTCATTCCACAATAGATGCAGAAGGCAATTGTTGTAAAGAATTCTGAATGGATTTTATATAAGAGAAAATTCTGTTAGTTCTGGCAACTATGAAATATACAAACAAGCTAGCGTTTAGCAATTTCATGAAGAAGAAAGGACAGGATTTGTTCATTGATAGCATAGTAGAAGCTTAATAAATAATTGTCAGATAAAACACTGAGTGAATGAATGAATAAGCAAATAAATCATAGGTATACTATGAAACTGCATGAAAACTGCATGAAAATGCAGTTTTAGGAGTTTCAGTTAGAGAATCCTATTGCTAAGAACAGTACTTGTTCCTTCCTTTCCAAAGAGTGTAAGGTATCCCACATGTGATACAACCCGGACAGAATCAACTGAGATGGGATACACCATAACAAATGTGATTTTAGATTTTTCTTTACATAAGAATTATAAAATATAAATGAATGGTCGTTTGGTTTGTGTTGTTTGGGTGTTTTCATCCCTAATAGAACTATAAAGCATCCTAATAATTCTTTGGCATTTTGGGTCAATAGGGTAGCTGAGTTTTACTTAAATTAGACTAAAAGAAGCTCCATGGAAAAATACAAATATAATGTAACTGCAGGGCTTTTCATGGATGTTTTAGTGATGGATTCAAAAGGGAAGCTGGCAGAGGGACAGGTTAAATGGGTGATGGGTAGTAAGGAGGACACTTGTGATGAGCCCTGGGTGTGATATGTAAGTGAAGAATCACTAAATTCTACTCCTGAAACTAGTATTACACTATATGCTAACTATTTAAATAAAAACTTGAAACATTAAATAAACATTTAAATAAAACATTTAAATAAAAACTTGAAACAAAACAATACAACAACAACGAACACTGCAAGAGAAAAGCTGAGATTAGATGCAGGATAATAGGAGTCAGGTTTTGATGATGAAATGGAACCTTCAAAAGGCAACAGAAATGCATTTATGTCAAGATATGTTGGGGTGGGGTAAACTACACAAGGTGAGCACTGTCTTGATAGGCCAGTTTTACAAACCAATTTTTTTTTTTTACTATAGCAATTTTTATTCTTACAAAATAATCTTTGAAAAGTAGCATTTTCCTGGTCTTGGTAACTTCACATTAAGAAAACACCCATATTTCTTCTTTAGTTACCAGAGAGGAAGGCTGACTTTCTGACTTTAGAGAGAACAAAATAACAGTCTTCTGAATACATGGGTGGTAATTTGAACTTGACCTAACAAAGTCACACCCACAAGTAGCCTAACTTCCAGAGTTAGAATGCATACACAACAGGACAGAAATGCTATTTCCTTTCTGTAATTTCAAGGATGGCATACATTAAAAAAAAAAAAAATCTCTGAAAGGTGAATCAACCGTGGTCGTGAGGGCCAATTTCTACTACAGCTTTCTTATTTTCTATCCATTACACAAGTGTTAAACAAAATGTTTGAATGGAACATTTAATAACAAAAGACATTTATGATGTTTACTTAATGCTTTGGACCATTAAGCATCAATGACGTGAGTTATTGTATGTAATATCTGGCCAAAAATCTTTTGACCAGGCTGCGTTTTACTACTCTTGGAGCTGCCAGCATCCCGATTTGAAAAAAAAATCTGTAGTCAAATCCTAGTTTTCTCAGAGGATTTGGATTTGAAAATATCTCCTGTTGCCAGAAAGTACCTTTTGAAGTTTACATTAAGATGGATATTTATTTATTTTTTCCCTATAACAATGACAGTGGTTGAGATAAACTGTTTAATTCTAAATAGAAAATACATCTGCTGTGTCTGCATTGTTTGTGGTTGCTGGAGGGGTGACAATTTAAACCAAGTAGCACACATGACATTTTAAGTGAGATGTTGTGTGAGGGCTCACAGCTGCTGACGTCGTCCTCTCCTGCTCAGATGGGTCCCGTGGGGCCACCGGATCCAAAGCCCCTACCAGAGAGCCCAGTGCAGACGGTCATCCGGGGATGTCTTTTGCTTTCCTTCCTTTTCAAAAAATGAAAGAGTGGCAAAGGAGGACTCAAAATCAACATTTCCCTACTGATACTTACCTGTTGATTGGTGAAAAGAAATTTAGCATATTTTTTCAAACATGTTCTCCACCCCAAATCACATTGGGTCCTGTTTTGGGAATGCACAGAATATGCAGACAGTGGATATCCTTTCATTTTTTTAATCCAATTAGCTGACACATAGTACATCATTAGTTTTAGATGTAGTGTTCAATAATTCATCAGTTGCATATAACACCCTTTGCTTATCATATCACGTGCCCTCCTTAATGCCCATCACCCAGTTACCCCATTCCCCCACCCACCACTGGATATCCTTTTAAAGTCAATTTCTCCTCGTACTCTTCATGTGTTTCATAAAATTTAAAAAAAATTTCTTCATACAGTCTCTCATACTTCTTGTTATGTAGGTGCTTCAGTATTTTGCATTTCTTTTGCCATTTTGACTGAGATCTTGCCCAATACTATATATCATAGCTTTGTGATGTTTGCATTAAGGAAAGTTAAAGCTTTTTGCATTCATATTATAACCAGTACTTTTATTGATTTTTAAAAATATATCTAATAAGTTTCTGGTTCCAGCTCTATAAATATTTTTGGTAGTATATTATAACGCTCCTTTCTCTGCTGTGACTATTCACTTCCTCTTAGTTCTCTTGCCTAAAGTGAGTATCTAGCACTTCCAAAATAATATTAAATGACGATGGCGATCCTGGGCACATTTGTTTTTTTCCAGATTAAGCAGACATTCTCACCATTAAGCCTGATGCAAGTTTTATTTATTTATAAAATCATTTATTTATTTTTGTTTTTGTTCAATTCAAAGAAATTTTAGTATGTACCTATTTTTTTAATTTTGATTTTTTAAATTTCATTTCAGCATAACAGTATTCATTGTTTTTGCACCACACCCGGTGCTCCATGCAATACGTGCCCTCCCTAATACCCACCACCAAACTCCCCTAACCTCCCACCCCCCCGCCCCTTCAAAACCCCTCAGGTTGTTTTTCAGAGTCCATAGTCTCTCATGGTTCACCTCCCCTTCCATTTTCCCTCAACTCCCTTCTCCTCTCCATCTCCCCATGTCCTACATGTTATTTGTTATGCTCCACAAATAAGTGAAACCATATGATAATTGATTCTCTCTGCTTGACTTATTTCACTCAGCATAATCTCTTCCAGTATGTACCTATTAAAAGGATATTTTTTCAAAGATCTAACCACCCATAATACTAAGCACATTTAATAATGAAATAATAATTCCTGAATATTATTACTATCCAGTAAACTGATTCCAATTGTCTTACAAATATCATAAGCAATTTTTAAATCAGTATCCAAAAGGATCCACATATTGCAATCAGTTGATATTTCTTTTTTTAATGTTATCTGTCTGATTTTTTTAAAGATTTTATTTATTTATTTGAACAAAGAGAGCACAAGCAGGGGAAGCATCAAAGGGAGAGGGGGAAGCAGGCTCCCCACAAGCAGGAGGCCCCATGTGGGGCTAGATCCCAGGAGCCTGAGATCATGACCTGAGTCAAAGGCAGACACTTAACTTGCTGAGCCACCCAGGCATCTCTCGGTTAATATTTCTTGCCTCTTTTAATTTATAGGTTCATCCTTCACCTTTCTTTCTTTCTATTTTTTTTTTTTGCAAATTTTTCATCAAAGAAATTAGATTAGTTGTCTTACAGAGTATCCCCCAGCCTGGGTTTTGCTAATTACAACTCCACGGTATCATTTAACGTGTCCCCCTGTTGCCTGTAGTTCCTGTATTTTGGTTGTTTGAAATAGATACTTGATCAGATTAAGGTTTATTTTATCTTATTTTATTGGCAAAACTGCCTTGTAGATTGAGGTGTGTCCTTCCCTCGGGATGTATAAAATATCTGTTTGATTTTCATGTGTGTGAGGGGGGAGGTGGTTAGTAGCCAATAATGATCAATGCCTAAATCCATTAATTTATCAGTAACGGTAAAGTAGTGTTTTTCTAATTTTATCATTACTGATTTATTTGGTAGCTGTAGTTTTTCTTAAGAATATATCTTTTTAAATTATAAAGTCAGTTAGGGGCTTTGCCTTAAGACAATTATTGGACATTAGTATGCAGCAGAAATGATTCATTTGTTTATCCCATTTTATCACACAGAATATTAAAAGATGTGTACTGTAAGGATATAATACAATAAAATTAATCATTGTCCTGTTTCAAGGAAGAAATTGTTAAATGAAATTAGTGTTTCAAAAATTGTGTGTACTTAATGTTTAAAAAAAATACGGTGATTACTAGTACAATTTTTACCACTGAGTTGATCTCTGCTAGGGTTTCACAGTTTTGCCCAATTTTGCTTTTGCAACATCAGTGTCATTGTCAACACAGTGACAAAGATAAATAATATCTTATTATTTTTTATCTACTATGATAATAGTTTTGACTTTGTGAACCTTGTAAAATGTCTTGGAAGTCTTAAAACCACATTTGAAAACCACCGTACTAGACTCAAAGTCCCTACTAAACAGGAATATTCTCTTCCTCCAATTTTTGTCTTCCACCAGCTGAGCCAGGGCTCAGCTAAAAAGTGAACTTCTCAGAGCAACCTTGCCCAGGCCAGCCACAATAAAGCATCAAGATCTCATCAATATCACATCTTCCTATTTTAATTCTCCACAGTGTTTACCACTATCTCATGATTTTCTTGGTTATTTTCAGCACTTTATTTTCCTTCTCCTGTCCCTAGGTTGTAAATTATTCGAGAATTTTTTTTTTCTGACTTCATACTCTTTAGCACATAGTAGATATTTAAAAATATTTAGTGAATGAATAAAAATGTTTTTATATACATAGGTAATTTCTAGATTATTCCAGAAGTAACTAACTTGGGATGAAAGAGACTAGGGAAGTCCAGGAACCTGGGAAGAAGGAGCAGTAGACCAGGAATAGCTGGATTTATGTCCAAAAGATGCTTTCATGATTTAACTGTGGCTCTTATTTAGCCAATCATCTCTTATTCTCTTTTCAGCTTTCTTTGGCTTTTACATCTCATGTTCTATTTAATCACATTTAACATGTATTATTACTGTATTATTTCTACCCATTCCTATAGCTGTGTTGATGTAGTATTATGACTCTGAATACAAGAATGGTAATAGGCTGTCCCCTCTGTTATTTTCTGCTCCTCTCTGAAATCTTTCTTTATCTACACTCGGGTAAGTAGAAGATGATAGCTCAATAAACTCCCATTTCAAAACCCTCAGTTTATTCATATCTTGAGAAAAAGCAACTATCATTGAATCACAATCCCAAATTTCACCAAAAGGCAGATGGTGAAGATTCTCTGGCCCACATTAAGAAACAGGTATATACCCATGTCTAGTAATTCTAGCCAGGGGAACAGAAACATACACAAAAACATGGTTATAGGGAGCCTACCCCTGACTATAGAGAAGCTTTCTTTTAAAAAGGGTCAACATAAGCTAGAAAGAGAGCTAAAATGAAATTTTCTATAATTTTTAATCCATTTTATCAAAGTTTTAATTTAAAAAAATCTTTAAAAGTACCTAAATGTTTAATGTTTAGATAAATACATTTAAGTAACTTTTGGTGAACTAACTCTGACAATAAACTACATAATGACTACACAAGAAAAGCTGAGCAGGCTCCATTAATCCACCCCACAGAAAACGCAATCTTACTTGCTATCCATTACAAATATACCTTGAGGCAAGAGGGTTTTGCAAACATGACAGGAGGGTTTTGCAAACATCCAGTTACTCTTTTTCTATGGTCCTTTTTGATCCAAAGGAAACTTTTTCCTTTGGGTACCAGAACTCTTCTCCCTATTGGATTATGTCTCTAGTTTTCTATTTCATTTTTTCCCCCCAGGATCCTAGCTCCATCCTGCCATAAGCCTCTGCATCCAGCAAGCATGTCCTATGTCTCATGGCTTCTTAAGTATTGGTACTCTCAGGTTCCACTGTCTTCGGTCCTTGCTGTGTTTAGAGGGTAGCAGATAGAAGACAAACCAAGCACTCTCTTCTGCTGAAGCTGATTGTCTCACAAAGTCTTACTCTTTTTTTTTTTTTAAAGATTTATTTATTTATTTATTTGACAGAGAAAGATCACAAGTAGGCAGAGCGACAGAGAGAGAGAGGAGGAAGCAGGCTCCCCGCTGAGCAGAGAGCCCGATGCGGGACTCGATCCCAGGACCCTGAGATCATGACCTGAGCTGAAGGCAGAGGCTTAATCCACTGAGCCACCCAGGCACCCCGAGTCTTACTCTTTTAACTTCTCAAATATTCCACTACAAGTACAGGAGTTATTGAAAAAAAATAATAAGGGGGAGCCTCCAATGGCAGTGATTTCCAAAGGCAAATGCAGTTTTCATCCCCAAACATAAACGAAGGTGTTAAAAGATACAGAAAAATCTGCCACACCGTGCCTCCATGTCACCATTATTTTACTTAAAATATCTGTGGCAGAGGAATTAATTCAATTGTCATGCACACTAATTTGTTTTTAACCCAAATACCTCCAACCTACAAACACCTACAACCATAAGAGATCAGCAAAGCATAGTTGAACAAGCATTTAATTAAAACGTCCTAGTTTTGAAACTTGGAAATAAGTTATGTGATTTAAGAAAATCCTCTCTGAACTTCAGTTCATTTTTTTACCTTTCTGCATTGTGTACCTAATAGTACCTATCATACTCAAGTTACAAGGGTATTGTAAGGATCGATAGACAAATTTTATGATAAAATGCTTCACGATCTAATACAAAGGTTTTATTGTCTACTGGCTTGTAAATGGGTGCAGAAGCCTATTCTTGGTAACCTTACATTGTGTTACAACAGGGTTCAGCTGAGTGCCTTGACCTCAGTCTTGTTTTGATGAATGTTGAGCAGGGAAGTAATTAATCTTTGGCCCTATCATGACTTTCTATTATTATTCAGCATGGCAGACCTTTTTGGGCTCCTAGTCTTGTGTAACTTCATATTTGCTCCATTCTTACCAACTGTTCTCATCTAAGTTCATTTACTTTGATCTGTCTATTCTGTTGAGTCATATCAATTGTACATCGATCACTTTGGACACTCAGTGGAAGGAGAAAAATCTATTAACTTGTGTCTCTATATAACATAAAGGCACTGATACAGAGCAATTGTAAATCAAGAGAGATTTTGGAATATTAGGTGATAGAGAAATCCATTTTACCATAGATGAAATCCTTAAGAAGGAGACTGAAGCTTATAAAAATAAAATCATGGTATTCTTAAAGTTGCACATTTTGTCACCAAAAAAGTTATTAATCCGTGCTGCAATCAATTTATCTCCAATATATACTATCCACAAGACAGAGTTCCCCAAAATATGCTCTTATTCAGTCTGCTTGTAATCCCCAGTGGTAGGTGAGTGAGGTGATCTCAGCTCAATTTTTCTTTATGGAAGGCTCTATGATCTCACAACTCATTACCAAGACAATAGGTTCAGTTATTCCATTCAAATTGTTACAGCCTTCTTAATGGTAAGAAGATATATGTTTAGCCAAAATATTTCATTTATGATTCATGAAGAAAAACATAAATGAATATTTTAGATAGTTGAACTTAAAACTTAAATTATATGTGTTAGTCCCTGTAAGGGGTGCTGGCAATACAGACACTAATGACATGCCAAGTCACTGTTTTCAGAGTTCGGACTCAAGTACTGGAAATGACCACCACTTTGTTCAACATTCTGTGCAATACCATGGCAAAAGTTGATTGATCCATCTATGTTTAAGACACTTGAAATTTGGGAATAACTTCTGGAATAATTTACTTCCCATTTACTACACACCAAACATGTAAAGTGTTTTATCTGAATCTTTATTTTAATATTAACCACAATCCTGTGAAATAAGCAATATTGTTAATTCACCCAATGTCAGCTAGTAATAGGAATCAGCTTTTGAAGCTAGTCTGTCTGGCTTCAAAATTTGAATTGTTAATGTCTATTTTATACAATCTCTGATAAAGGAGACCTATTTTTTTAAGGTTCCCACATGACTGGTTCCTACATCTCCACTGGAAGGATTGGGGTCATCTCAAAGAACAATCCATAGCTGAGGAGGAATTCAATTGTGAAGTGAGAATCATCTAACTAGTAAAGGGCAAAACATAACAAAAGTCTATTTATAATAACCAAAATATTTTTAGATTTTTATTTTGGGAAAAATCTTATGTTATGAAATATTCCTTTGGCATTATGCCCCACAAATAAAAACAATAAAGGAAAATATTGATAGATCTGACTAGGTACAGATCTAAATATTTTAAACATCTGAAGGTTTAAAACAATCCATAAACAGAACTGAAATGCAAAGGGCAAACCAGAAAAACATGGTAACATGTACAGCAAAGAGATATTAATATATTAGAACTATGCTTCCAAAATAAGAAAAGAAAGTAAAAAAATAAAGAATGACGGTAAGAAATTACACAAGAAAATATATGAATGACTGACAAATATTTGGTGAAGAAAAAAATAACCTTAGTGTCACTTAGCTAAAAAGGAAATGAAAATTATAACCAAAGTGTTGGAAAATTGATGATACCTATAGTTTACAAAAGCATTAGAGAAATGGGCAATCTCATTGCTTTAGGAAATAAAATGTATGTAGGATTCCTGGGAGGCCACTTGGTAATATGCATTAGTATCTTTAAGATGATCATTCTAGGAATTTATCTTAAAGCAATTCCTAAAGATGGACTTAACAGTTTACCCAATATGGTTAAGTGTGATATGATTATAAAAATGAGGGATCAGGGGCAATGACCAGCAACACAGGGACCGGTTAAGTAATAGACAAACTATGGTGTGTCCAAGGGAAAGAATACCTAAACAGCAATTGAAAATAAAGCTATTTTCTTTAAAAAATGTGGAAAGTGGTTCACAATAAATTAAGTAAAGGACAAAACCAAAATACATTAAGGAAAATAAAGGAAAAATAAAGGGTAACAAAAAGCAGGTCTAGTTTTATCACACAGGTGTGTATCTGTGTGCACATGTGTGCAAGGATATGTAAGCATACACACATGGGGCTGTATTGGAAAAGTTAGTCATCAAAACCATAGCTGAGGTTATTTATGGGTGATTGTATTACAGGAACTTTAACCTTTGTCTTTTTGCTCTGATAAGAACAATGAACATTTGTTATCTTTAAGAATTTTTGTCATGTAAGATACGTACCAAATAAGCTACCATATCATTCGGTCTACATTATAGACACCTGATGTTTACAAAATAGCTTACCTTTCTCCATTCCTACTTTCTCTGTTGAAATTATGAAATATTCCTCTTTGTGTTACTGCAGACATTGGTCAAGTTATTCATCAACATTTATTATGTGAGAACGGTATACTTAACTAAACAAAGCTGCAGAGGGAGCCGAGATGAAATGAGAAGACTGAGGAACTGCCAGGATGATGGCCTTTTGGCAGGAGCTCCCCTAATCAGTGGCAGGTTTACCACACGGACTCCTGACAAATGGATCTGGACAGCCCTGAGCGGCCTCTTAGGCCTCAGTTGGCAAGCAGGAGCAAGGAGAGAAGAGTAGGTAGTGAGGGAATTTAAGGCCACAGCCTGAGTCCCTATAAGAAGGCTGGAATTGAGGTCATATACAAGGTGGCAGCTGGTGTGAGCTGCTAAGACGATGGCTCATTCCTCTCTCAGTCCAGCATTTTCTATTTTAGTCTGTACATTCACAAATGCTAGAAACTATCTTGGAAATAGCAAAAGAAAAGTCTCTCATAATTATGATGGGAGTTTAGAACTTTCTAGAAGAATGAAATCCTATATTGTCTTCAGGGTCTACTCTAATTAGGGATTTCTTCCAAGAAGGATTGAAAGTGAAGTGACAAGAACAAAGCAAGATTGAAGGCTATTCAAAATCTGGGTCTCCAGCCAGATAATATTCTTTTCTCTCCTGTCTCCTGCTTGGACCAACCCACCTACTTAATCTCTCTCCCCAGATCCTTTTTGGTCCTTACACACAAGAAGACCAAGACCCTGTGACTCTAAAACAACATTTCACAAAGGGTGGTCCCTAGTCCAGAGGCATCAGTGTCACCTGAAAACATCTTAGAAATGCACATGCTCAAGTCCAACCTCAGTCAGACTAAGTCAGGACTTCTGGGAGTGCAACCCAGCAATCTGTGCTTTAACAAGCTGTCTGATTCTGATGCATGCTCAAGTTTAAGAGCCACTCTTCTAGATGATGCACTTTTCAGAGTTCTCTTGGTAAAAGTAAAAAAAAAAAAAAAGTTGTCAGTGATTTTTTAATCTGAAAATCAGTGTGTAAAGATACCATACCACCAAAAAAGATCATGAGTTTCCAAAAATTGGGCAGGAGTGGGTATTTTATTCTTAAGCTCAACATTTTTTCCAATTAATTAGTACCATGTTGAATAGACCAAATTTTACATTTCTGTATTTATGCATACAACATATGATTAAAATGATGCAAAATTGTACCTATGTATATAGGCACATGGAATTTTGTTTTAAAGACAGCTTATAAGACTGTGACTATTCTGAGGTCCTTGTTAAGATGGTAAACATGAAGAGCAGGAAGATTACTGAGTACTCTTCCACTCCCCCAGAGTATATTTTGTAACCTCTTCTCCCTTCTCAAACCTCCAGTACTGTCCTTCTTGTCCTCATTTAGCAGATGACCTTCTTTATTTCCTTCAGAAAGACTCCTAGCAGCTGCCAGAGGATTAGAAGTGAACACCCACATACTCAGACCAGCACATCCATCAGGCTTCTTGGCCGTACTTCACACTCCTTTTTTCCCTCTGTGGTAGATGAATGTGTGCCTGAATGAGACACTCAGGTGTGTCTTTTTTCCTGCTTCACTAATTAATCACTCTATCATGTCACTTCTATTAGCACACAAATGTGTTAGATTCACCATCAAAAAAAAAAAGTTCTTCTTTTACCTCAAATCCTTGTAATTTCTCTAGAGATTGCCCCATTTCGCCCCACTTCCTTTTACCACACAGTTCGTATGCTCACTGTCTCCCCTTTGAAGCCACCCTAATCCGGCTTTCCTGCCAACTATTCAACCAATACTGTGCTCCTACGGTCACCAGTGACCTCCACATTCCAAGTGAAATGGTCATGTCCCCATCCTTAGACTACTTAAACTCTCACCTTTGACACAGTTCCTTGCTCTCTCCATCTCAAAGTGCTTTTTTCACTTGGCTTCTCTTAGATTCTGCTTTTTCTCTGTTTTTCCCCTACTTTAGTCACCATTGTTTGTCAGTTACCTCGGTTGGACCTTTCTCATCTTCCCCCAGCCTCCAGAGAATTAGTCCTTCAACCCCTTTTTTCTTTACCTTCTGCCAGTGGATTTTACACAGTGCCACAGATTTGAGGACACTATAAGGATGAACACTGCATTTACATCTCTAGCCTAGGCCTCCTCTCTGATCTACCCTTGCCTTTTCAACTTTCCAACCTGGGTGTCTACAGGGTCAAAGCCCTCCAGCCAAGGATCACCAGCAACACACCCCAAGGCCTAGCTGTGTAGTTCCCGGCCAGCTCCCCAAATGCCAGGGGCTGCTTTTCTCTCTTCTTATGGGCATCTCAGACTTGAATTATATAAAACACAATTCAGGATTTATCCCCCTCCCTGCTTCCCACTAAACCTGGGCCTCCTAAGTCTTCTTCAACAGTAAGCAATGACATAAATTATCCTGCTAAAGTCCTTCATGATCCCTCTGCTTGCCATCGAATTCTTCAGCAAATTCTGCTGAGGCTTTCTTCAATCTGTGTCCCAATCCTGACCATTTGTCTTGCCCATTATCCTAGGTCAAGCTCCAAAAAGTTCTCACTTAGACTACTGCAAAGGTCTTTCTTGTTGATCTCCCTGCTTTCACTCACACAGCCTTATGGCCTCTTCCCCACGTGGTAAGCAGAGCGAACCTAACTGCAAACTAGATTATGTTACTCTTCTACTTTAAACCTTTTAAAGCCTTCTCTTTTCACCCATCATGGAAGTCAGAGGCCATGGCTTCCAGCCTTAGGTGGTCTGTATCCATGCCAACCCTCAGACCTCATTTCCGCTCCCCCCTTGCTCAACCTGCTACAGTCCTGCCAGCCTCCTTCTGCTCCTCAAATGCACTGAGCACATCTGCCCTTCAGGACCTTTGCATTTGCGGTACTGTCTGCTCCTATGTTCTTCCAGCCATCTGCACAAGGCTGTCTCTTCTTCATTTAAGCTTCTTATTCACATCACCTTACTAGAATGTTTCCCTGATCACCCCCTAGTCATTCATTATTCATTTGCCCGCTTCTTTTTGCCATAGCACCCATCATTACCTGACATATTTGGTTTACTGTTTCCTGTCTCCCTCTTCCCACTAGAATTTGAGCTCCATCTGGTTTGGGACTATCGTGTTCTCTGGTCTCCTAAAGCACTGCCCGGCACAAAGTAGATGCTCAAAGAATATTTTGAAAATGAGGAAATAGTGAATGTAGACAGAGTTTAGAAAAAGGCCTAAATTGGAGCTCCTGGGTGGCTCAGTTGGTCAAGTGTCTGCCTTCGGCTCAGGTCATCATCCCAGGGTCCTGGGATTGAGCCCTAGGTGGGGCTCCCTGCCCTGTGGGGAGTCTGTTTCTGCCTCTCCCTCTGTAACTCCCTCCTCTACCCCTCATTAACTCTCTCTCTCTCTCAAATAAATAAATAAATAAATAAATAATTTAAAGGAAGGAAGGAAGGAAGGGGCCTAAATACTGTAGGATCTTAGAGCTGGCCTTTCTTGCATGCACTAGAGAACCATAACACAAAGTTTGGTTCTGTGGGGAAAAGAATGTTTTGAATAAAGACAGGAAGGAAAGGCAGCATGGGCAGTAGGGTGGAGCCTACAGTGCTGCCAAATGCAAAGGTCCTAATGGACAGAGTCAGGACACCCAATTCTCTTGCCCATTGTCCAAAGGCCAGCTGGACAGTCTTGGACCAAGGAGCTATATTCTCCCTGGGTCTTATTTCTTCATCAGTGAGATAAGGTTTAAATGATTATTAAGGCACGGGATGTTCCCATTATAAAAATATTGTACCTAATTATTTTGTTTATAAGATAAGCAGTAGAATTAAGTCTTTATCTTCATTTTTCACCCCAGTTTGTTCCCTCCTCCAATATCTTATCGCCCTCTCCCCCTCCCTCTCTTACAAATGTTCTGTTACTTTCTGTAGCACTGAGATTACCCCAGGCACCAGACTCCCGGTTGTTGAGGCATTTTAAAACATTTTTTACTCTTTTGTCCACATCCCCAGTCCATCATCAGGGCAGGCTGCCATCCCATATATAAAATCCCACTCTGTTCGCCATGACCCAGGCCCCCTCTGCCCGCACCTGAATCACTGTGATTATTTCCTCTCCACAACCTTCTCCTTTGATTTCATGCAAATGCAGCAGATGTAGTCCTTGGCTTGGAAGAGTTTCCATTGCCTCAGTTTTTACCAAACCCCTCCCATAATTTCCAGCCTAATTAACGACTAGCTCCTCCCCTTCATGCTAATCTCTTTGCTCAGCAACCTCATTCTCTCTCCTGTCCAGTGAGTTTGGGTGTATTTTGACATCTCCAACAAGATTTTTTCTCTTGCCTCTATGCTTTTGTTCATACCGGCTTCTCATCTCCTTTGGATGAAAAACAATAAAGGGACTCCTGGGTGGCTCAGTCAGTTGAGTGTCTGACTCCTGACTTTGGCTCAGGTTATGATCTCAGGGTTCTGAGATGGAGCCCAGAAGTCTGCTTGAGGACTCTCTCACCCTCACCCTCCCTCTTGGCCCCTCAGCCCACTTGCACTCACTGTACTTTCCTGAGGCAAGGGTTCTGTGCTGAGGCTGATAGTCCCATGCTGGAGCCCCACTGCGCCACATGGTCCTAACCATTATTCTCTCTACTGCAACCCTCTCCCTCCTCTGCAAGCCCTGAAAGTGTTTTGACGCTCTTAGGCTCTTGGAAACACAAGCCAGAAAGTGGTTCTTCCTTGCACCATGTCACAAGGCCACCCCTGAGCTGATATTCTGCAAAGTGAAGGGAAAGGAAAAGGGAAAGGTAGAAACAAATAAAAATATATTATCTAGTCCCAGGAATGGGAGACAGCTTTTGCTGGAAAGTATATCTGTGTCATATCTAATAATATAAAATTGTCATTTAATGCAGGTGAGCCTGGGTGGCTTAGTGGGTTAAGCCTCTGCCTTTGGCTCAGGTCATGGTCTCAGGGTCCTGGGATCGAGCCCCGCATCGGACTCTCTGCTCAGCAGGGAGCCTGCTTCTCCCTCTCTCTCTGCCTGCCTCTCTGCCTACTTGTGATCTCTGTCAAATAAATAAATAAAATCTTTTTAAAAAATTGTCATTTAAGGCATTGGGGTAGATACATGACAGAGGTTTTAATTTTTTCCCCACTTGAAATAGATAGAGTTTGGTTCCCATAAATCACATATGCCATTATGGGAATTTTATCCATTTGTACTTAGCTTGAGTCCTGACACTTTGAAAGGATAAGAGGTATCTCCCAGTATAAGTTTAAGAATACATGTAAGATGCTTCAACAAATGGTATTGGGAAACGGAACAGCAACATGCAGAAGAATGAAAGTGGACCACTTTCTTACACTGTACACAAACATAAACTCAAAATGGATGAAAGACCTAAATGTGAGACAGGAAACCATGGAAATCCTAGAGGAGAACACAGGCAGCAACCGTGGCCACAGCAGCTTCTTATCAGCCATGTCTCCAGAGGCAAGGGAAACAGAAACAAATATTAACTATTGGGACTTCATCAAGATAAAAGCTTCTGTGCAGCAGAGGAAGCAGTCAACAAAACTAAAAGGCAACATACAGAATGGGAAACAATATTTGCAAATAACATATCTGATAAAGGGGAAGTATCCAAAATCTATAAAGAACTTATCAAATTCAACACCCAAAAAACAAATATTCAAGTTAAGAACTGGGGAATAGACATGAATAGACACTTCTCCAAGGAAGACGTCCAGATACCTAACAGACCCATGAAAAGATGCTCAACATCACTCATCATCAGGGAAATACAAATCAAAACCACAAGAAGAAAGAAAACAGATGAACATATGGGTGGAGGGAGAAAGAAAAATGAAGGAAAGAAACTGTAAGAGACTCTTAAAAATAGAGAACACAGAGAGTTGATGGAGTGAAGTGGGTGGGGGATGGGCTGGATGGGTGATGAGTGATGGGTATTAAGGAAGGTACTTGTTATAACGAGCACTGGGTGCTGTATGTAAGTGATGGATCATTAAATTCTACTCCTGAAACCAATATTGCATTGTATGTTAACGAACTAGAATTTAAATAAAAATTTGGAAAAAAAATACATGTAGGAATTGATTTGTCATGATCCTTTTACATTTCTGAAATGAAGGATAAGAAAACCACAATGAACATTTGAAACACCCAAAGATTATGCTTTACCCTACCAATTCACAGGGAACTTGTCTGGAATAAGTGGTAATTATGGCTTCTGAACCATACAGCTGGAGGGCAGGCATTGGTGACTGTAAGACAAAACATTATAGAATAAAAAAGTTTTATCCAGAAATCGAGGAGGGTTATAGCTTTTTGTTGCATGCAAAAGGCCCCATACTGGAGTGCAGTGAGAAAAGCAATTGCTTTATCTTTTTACCCTCATTTCTAATTCTGAAAATGTTTCTTCCACGTACTTTTATGTTCTTGTCTCGGTACTCCTTGTAAAAGCAATAGTACATTGTTTCTCTATGGTAATTCCATCTGTGGCGCAGCTTTGGGAACGGTCTTAGAAGTTCTATACCTATTACTTTTCAACCCACATGGTTAGCAGATTGCCTTGTAGGCCCATTCCTTCTTCATTAGCTTTACAAAGGTTTATTGCTGTTCATTTTTAATTACAGATTGAACTCTGTTTTTCTGTCTGAGTTCTACTTAGGACTGAGTCAAGATCCTTTTAGGCTTCTCAAATACACTTTGGTAAAGAGAGATTTTGTTTTTTATGGGCATTCACAAGTTAGACAGCAAACATTGTGGTTTCCTTTGTTTTTGTTTTTATATTTCTCCTGAAGTACTGAAAAGATGGGGTAAGTATCCAATCACAGAATCAACCCCATCCACAGCATTTTTTTCATATATACTAAACCACAAATTAGCTAAGTTATTAAAAGTTAAATATCTTGTAATGATTGAGAATGGAAAGAAAATTATTTATATTTTAGTCTTTTTGAAAAATGACCCCAGGACAAATGTCTATCTTATCTACTATTATATCACTGGGACTAGTACTAAGCACGTATGGGAAAAGAGATGTACCATAAATATTTGCAGAATGAATTAATAAACAAATGTCCAAAACTGGAAGCCAAGCTGCCAAGATGATTTTAGAAATGTCTAGAAAAACATCTCTAAATAAAAAACAGATACCTTATGAAATCAATGTGATCTTAAGCCTATTGCTGGTCAAATGTATTTTCAAGGTGGTGAAATATGGAGGTAGATATGCTATCTGACCACTAGACAAAAGAAAAAGCAGAAGTGATATTAATTTCAGACACAACAGCCTTTAGACCAAGGAAAGATATCAAAGATAAAGAGAGGCATTACATAATGACAAAGGGGTCAGTTCTCCAAAAGGACATAGTCTGATGAATTTGACAACAGAGCATCAGTAGATGATCTTCCCTCAGCACCCAGGGGCACAGGCAGTCCTTTAGCATTACAGCAAATAATACTGCATCTTTTGTCTTTTGTTATTGAAATATGTTTATATATTATTTATAATTTAAGCTCCTAGGTGGAAGGGGCTCCATGATCTTTTTACTTTTGATTCTTCCCTCAGCTTTTGATAACTATGTCCAGCACATACAGTGAGAACTCGTAAACATTGGTTTAATGAAGTCCCATGTAGCCTTTCCAAGTTATTAGAGATTCATATGCAGGATTTTCCTGATTACAGAATGATAAAGAGTGGCAGTTCTCAGTCATGCCCCCTTAGCACAGTGCTTGGCTCCTAAGCAGGAATATCTATTCTTACGCAGACTTGCCACTGACTTTGGTTAGGTTACTTAACCTCTCTGCACCCCATTTCATCATTTTTAGATGCAAATGATGATGATGATGATGGTTCTTGTTTTGAGAGATTATAGATTCAGATATAGATATAGGTCTATGCTATCAATAAAAGTAAATTTCCTTTCCCCTCCATTTCTAGACTATAATTCAGAATCCTACAAGGGTTGACCAGGGCCAGGAGGACAGAAAACAAAGCTAAGAAATGAAGTGGAAATTTGAATAATATCAAGATTTGCTCTCACCAGCTGCTAGATACATGAGATGAAGACATGAGATTTATGTAGACTTGAGAGCTCAAGGAAAAATAGTAAAGCACTTGGAACTTGAAGAAGACAGAAACTCAGTACAGATGTGCCCAGGAAATACCAGTTCATTTGCACAGTAACTCCTCATCCTCAACTTAAAAATCTTGAGAGCAGCTGTGCCTTTTCTGTTTCCAAAGTTCAGTCCAGCTCCCTCTTGACCCATTGTTCAGTTTGGCAGTTTGCTTCACATTCTGCTTATACTCTGTGGAAAGAGTCTGCCTGTGGAGATGCCAGGCTCCTCCCGCTGCAGGGCTGCTTCTGGAAACACCCACTGGGAAGGAGGAGTGGCCAGTTAATTTGCCGAGCTCCCAGTCCTCAGTTCTCCCTTTTTGGCATTCTCCTGACTTTCCAAAGACTCTTCACCTCTATTTGAAATAGAAGCAATTATGTTTATCTTTTTTTTTTCTTTCTGTTATTCTTCCTCTACACTTAATTAATAAGTGTAGCAATGTTCAGCTCTGCTATTTAAACTCATCAGTGCTCCTCCATATTTTAGAAAGTGGAATGAATATTTTCACTTCGAAGATTAAGTCCGAGAAATGCTATTTTTTTTCCAAAATTTGGAGAGATGTTTATTTCCAACATAATAATTTGTAACCAGATAAACCATTAATTAAGCTGAATGCAGAATGCAAATTCTTTTTTTTGTTAGTATTTTTTTTGTTTCTTTTCAGCGTAACAGAGTTCATAGTTTTACACCACACCCTGTGCTCCATGCAATGCGTGCCTTCCATAATACCCACCACCAGGCTCCCCCAACCTCCCACCCCCCGCCCCTTCAAAACCCTCAGGTTATTTTTCAGAGTCCATAGTCTCAGAAATGGCTATTTTAAAAAAATGGGAGTGTTTTAGGAAAATTCATTTTTCTCAGACTTTATGCCAGAATACTTTTTATTCTTACCAGTTTCCTCACTGGTCATGGGGTAAAGGAAAAAGTACTCATTTCAGGTGGCCTGTATGTGATTTTTATGGATATTCTTATTCTATTATAAACGTGGTAATGGAACAAGACAGTGATTAGTTTGTACTATCTCGAACTGGAGAACTGAGGAGGTTTTGAGTGTTATTTTTTATGAGTTTATTTCTAAATCATATAATAATCAAAGGTTTTTTCCAAAGGAATCCAATAAAAATGGACTCAGCCACTGTAAAGCATGGTGTTTGCCCACTTGGAAATTGATCAAATTAACTATTTAGAAAAAATGGAGGAGCATGTTAATCTAGTTATGATGTTGAACAAAAGTAATCTGAAGATCTATCTATGTAACAGGCACAAGAAATGTATGTACGTGACGTGTCTGTCTGTGATCACATGTGCCTGTGATTATATCCTTCATACTCAAATATAGTATTATTGATGCTATGTGTGTTAAGAGTCAGAAAAACCAAATTTTGAACAATGGTTTGTTAATATTAACTTTCTTTCAATCTATATTCACAGTTAAAAGGAAGAGATAATATACCTCTACTATCAAGCCATTAAGCAACTATTTATTCTAATATACAAGTTTGATTGCACCTTTCAAAAATTGTTCACCAAAACTCTTTTTCCTATAGGGTAAAATTAAAGCTCCTTAACCCTTCATTTAAAAAAAATCTTCATGATATAGTTAGTTTCCCTCTCAAACTCATTATAGCAGATGCATCTGTTAGCCAATCTAATATTCATTCTCCACTGTTCTCCCTTAACACAATTTGGTAGAACCTGAAAAGCTAAACTATCAATTTCCCAAACTCCTTTTGGATTGTCATGTGTCACAGACTGCCAAAGAGAGGGTTGCATGCAAAATCAGTGAAGAAACTTCTCAGAAGGTTTTGTTCTTCTTAGAAAAAGGGAAGAGATATCCTAGTGCCTTCCACTTTTCCCTTCCTTTATTTTCCTGACCTTCCCAAAGACAAGATGCCTAGAGTTATAGCAGCTATCCTCTGACCATGAGGATAAAACAAAACTTCCAGATTTATATGAGAAAAATGAGCCCCTATTTGTTAGGTTAATTTGGGTTCTCTACTATTGTTGTAGAATGTAACCTAACATACATACCCATCTTCCACCTTTGTCCTTTTCATAAAACTTTATGCCCCAACAGTGCTAAAGTGCTTATATTTCATCTAGCATGCTATAGTTTTTCATGAACTTCATGCCTTAGTATATCCTCTGCTGTTCCACCTTATTGACTAATTTCCTCTCCTCTAGGTAGCTGTGTCTAGTCTCTCATCTAGTGAAACACAGCTTTAATATCATCTCTTCCAAGAAATCTTTCTTTGGACCCCTTAAGCCAAAAGTAATCATTCTCCCTCCTCTGGGCTTTGTCTTTATTTTGAAGATATTTTCATTGTTGAAATTCCACCTAGTATTATCATTTATTTATTTGAATATCTGGTATCATAAACAGACATGAATAGTGTTATAGAATGATATACAAATTATTAGCTATGGACAGTATTGGAGGATATAGAAATAAGTCTTCCTTGGGCACCTGGTTGGGTCAGTTGGTTAAGTGCTCAACCCTTGATTTGGGCTCAGATCATGATCTCAGGGTTGTGAGATCCAGCCCCATGTCGGGCTCCACACAGGACGTGGAACCTGCTTAAGATTCTCTCTCTCCCTCTCCTCCTCTCCCTCCCCCCATGCTCACACACTCTCTCTCTCCCATTATAGACCAAACCATTTGTAAGAGGGATGAAAGGATGCCATAAAATAAGAAGTTTCCCTTTTTAGCTCCAACTTTTTCCTTTGCCTGGAAATACTTGTTCTCTCTAATTTATCTGGGGACCACACACATCCTTTTAGTCCCAGTTCAAGAAGTTCTCCACAGAGCTTTCTTCATTTCCATTCTCCCTCTGGAGTTTATCATTCTCTTGTTCAGTAATCCTACACTGCATGAACCTCAATTTTAGCACTGTTCACACTATGTTATGTTTATATATTTAAACATCTATCTTTCTACAATATAGCAAGCTCCTTGATTCCAGGGTCTGTGTCTGATTGATCTTTAATGTTTAAGTGTCTGAAAAAGCCTCTTATATGAATACTTGTTTAATGAAATAATGACATTAATTTTATTAGCACGCTAACATTCGTCCAACAAAAAGGCAAAAGAAATACCATTTGCCTAAAGGTTCCAGGATTCGTACATTAGATTCTTCAGTGTATAGAATCTTAAGAATAAAACCAAAGTCTATTTATAAAAATAAGATGCCACAAATCATCTGGAGATGTAACACATTGTAATGGATGTTTAGCTCATCTATTAAGAGCTTGTGTAGTCAAAAATGGGTCCATTCTGGTGAAGTGTATATTGTAGAAATTAAACTGTTCTCTCATCTTCTATGATTTTCCTTTCCTCTGCATTTGGCAAGATTTGTATTTGAAACTTAAATATTATCCCCTTTTGACCAGAGCCTTCAAATACCACCCACAAATTGTTTAGGCAGCATATCAAGAAAGTAAACCCTTTTGCATGAAAAAAATAAAAATGTAGAACACATAGCTCATAAAATTTCTATAAAACATAACTGTGCAGCTCTGTCATAAGTTTTTTTTTCATTTATATATTATTTATTGTTGAAATTATTATTATTGAAATAGTCCCAAAAGATTGCAATATGATTAAGACAGAAAGAACTAAGGTTTTAGCAAACGCATTGGCTGCTTATGGAATAAACTGCAATTCCACAGCCAACTTTATGCTGTAAACCATGTTATGCAATAAAATACAAGCTCCCCCAAAACTGACATGGGCCTTCACTATCTTTTTGGATTAAATTATAGCATCTTTCAAATGATTTTTGGTATGTGTGTTACTTTATCTTCATTATAAAGAAGAAAAAAATGGAGATGATCTTTGGAGAAAATTACAGCCTCATCAGGACACAAATAAATTACATATGGCCCATTAAAAACTGTCAGTTCAATTCAGATAACATTTATTTATTATTAGTTGTTTTAAAAGTTTTGTAGTTATTTTCCAGATTATTTCACTGCACTTTACTTACCCTCATTTAAAATTCTTTTTCTTTGGTGAACTGACTGGTTTTATTTTTGTTTCCATTACTTTCCTACTGAAAGTTCAATTAAAATATGATGTCACTTGTCATTTGCCTTCTAGATCATTATCATGTTCTGGACAATACTATTCTCAGAATTTCTGATGAGCTCTATGCCACTTGTTTGCATGGACTGTGTTGATATATGCATGTTGAGAGAAACAAACTTACCTTACCAAGATGCATTTATTATGTGACTTTTTGTCCTATGCTAAAGAAAATCAAACAAGGGACTGTATCATTCAACTATTCTAATATTTTGGAGAACATCTTAAACTATTTGTACAATAGAATTAGTACTTTTAGTTTTGTCTCACGTAATTTAGCTATAGAGATAAACTTATTTGATGCATGATTTTTCCTATCTGTGTCAATAGGTTATGTAGATATAAAAAATATAAAAATAAAAGATATGTATTGGTTCAAAGCTGTTGTAAGTAATGTGTATTTCCATAGTTGACAGCATGGTGGAAGGTAAGAAGCACAGGAATTAGAAATAGGCAGGCATCATTTCAAGTCTTGGATCTGTAATTTACCAGCTAGGTAAGGCACAGTTTCCTCATTTACTACATGGAGGTGATAATAAATATCTTATTAAAAAATAACTGTTTCAAAGATCACATTAGATGATATATATGAAAAATTGAAAGCCTGTAGTACTGTAGTACTTCAATAGATGATGGTAGTGTTAATGGGAATGATAAGAGCTTTGTGAGAATGGTCATCATATATCCATATGAATTGATTTTTACTTTCTCATCCAGAATTTTACTGTTTCAGGCAAACATAGATATTGGTTGATTATGCTTTCATGTGAATCTATTAATCTAATTTGGTAGCAAAAACCGTGGTGATGAGGATGCTGCTGCCCTTGGTGAAGTTGGTGTACAGCAATGATGATGTGGGAGGATGAGGCTGTGGTGTGAGCACAGTGTGGGTTTGTGACAGTTTAGTATGATGAGGGTATAGCATGATGATGGTTTGGTGTGATGATAATGTGGTGTCATAATGGAGCCACACGTGTCAGGAGGTAATGGTGTCATGTGACAATGATGTGGTATGATGATGGTATGCTGTGATGACTGCCTAGTTCTGTTTCTCCAGCTGAACTCTGACTGATACACATTTAGTATGATGAGTGATTCTGATTAGGTTTACGATAATTCATTGTTATTTTCCAAATTCATCTGTTTTCTGTACAGGCCAAATGGATGAGCTGAAAAGGAATGTGGTAGAAATCACCATCCCTGCAATTTCCAAATCCTTGATGGTTCCATTGAACTCTACAATCCCTCCAAGAATGCAGTACCGCTTTTGGTTTACTATTTTTTTACATAGAAGCAGTTCTAGTGGCTTCTACCATGCATTTCCTACTACCTTTCCTGATCTCTCCACAGTCACAGAACAAATGTGGGGACTCTGCCAGTTGCTGAGTATGTCCATTCCAGTTACCCATTCTGGAACCCAGGAAATAACCACAAGATAAGTTCAGGGATCCAGCAAGAGACCACCTCCAGCTAAAACTCCAATGATTATCTGACCTCCGTTAGCCTCTACTCTGAATGGTAGATCAGAGCGATACCATAAGCAATCAAACATTTGCATGACAGCTAGTGGTTTAGTCTTCCCACTTTATCCTTCTCAAAACATTGGAATAAAGGGTAGCAAATTTCCAGAGAAACCTAACTTTGAGGGTTAAAATCGCATAGTACCCAAACCTAACCTGGAGTGGTCTTTGCTCCAGCAGAAAGACTAGCTCAGATTCTGAACCAGGTTCTGAAATAGGTCTCTCCATCAGATGATACTGACCCTGAAAAAACTATCCTGAAGCCTGCAACAGTGTCATACTCAAAATCTTAATGCAAATGATATCCTAGAAATGTTCTAACCTCTTTGGATGGGATTCTTGAAATCATTATTCTGCATTCCATACTATAGAGGGCTGTGTTGCAGCCAAATTCCAGAGCCACAATGCAACTGTTTACTCCTTCTTGCAATGTCACATCAACATGACCTTAGAGAGGAGGTATTTGTTTGTGTGACTCCTCAGAGCAAGGCCTTCTCTGTGGCTGAAACATTATAAGTTGTTAGTAAATATAAAACTAATAGAGAAGGAAAGGAGAAAATTGGATCCCAAACAAACAAACAAATAACAAAGAATAAAAAAGAAAAGAAAGAAAGAGAAGGAAAGAAAAGCAAAAATGACAGAACAAGGCTGACATCTATCTATTAAGTGCTTAATGCATGTCAGGTAATAGTGTAGAATCTAAATATTTGCAGATTAACTCATTTAGTCTTCATATTATCCCAGAAATAGGTACTATTACATTCTCCATTTTTAGATCAGGAATCTGGGCAGAAAAGTGAAGCAGCTTGCAAAATTAGTACAGTTTCTTAGTGGTAAATCTGGGATTTGAACTCACGCAGTTTTAGCTCTGAACCTGCACTTTTAAACACTGTTCTCTGCTACCTCTAAATAAAAACCAATAACAGCAAAATGAAGTAGAAAAGGGTAAAGAATTAGAAGAATTTATTCAATAAACATTTTATCCAATAAATATTTATTGAGCTGAAAAGACAATATTTACTGAGTTGTTCAAGAAGACACAGCTCCTATAATCAAAGAAATTACAATTTGGCAGAAGAGAGAAAAAGGGAGGAAAACAGAAAATGAATGAGTGCCCTAGAGTGCAAGAACCATAGCAGGACTTCACGCTGTGCAAGGCTATAGGTACACACATGACAAGTCAGCCATTTCTATCTGGGGAGCAGTTGATGGGGTCATTGGTTCTCCAGGAAGTGATGTCTGGCTGGCTCAAAGAACCAACTGGCAGCTGTGAGAAAGGTGGGTTGGGAGAAAGAGAGGCCCAAAAGGAGAACATTCAGAGCCTGTTGTAACAGAGCATGTGCAAACTGATGAAGGCCAGAATAAGAGCATTGACAGTTGTGTTAGAGAGGGTGGGATGAACTGAGATTAGGTTTGGAGGAAGAATTGTCAAGACCTCTTTACTAACCAGTTGCCATTAAGGAGAAGGGACATCATGAGTTGACGTCCCCTTTCCTGACTTGGGCAAATTAATGATGCCACCAGTGAACCCAGAGAGGAAATACGGGGAAAGGGGCAAACTTAGAGGAATTAGAGGAAAGGAGATGCTATAAAGATAGTAAGTTGTGTCTTGTTGAGTTCAAAATCTCTGTGACACTTCCAGGTTAAGATACCTAGGGAGCTATATGTCAGAGTGTATAGATCTGAGTACATTGTGGCACTTACAATCTTTAGATGTTGAGGGAATGTGCTCAATGAGAGAAGATTAGTGGAAGAAGGAACCCTAGAAAACACAGAGAGTGGAGGTACACAAAGGAGAGCAGTCAGAAGTAGAGGAAAGATCAACCGCCCAAGCCAAGGGAGAAGAGTTTCCAGTAAGAAGAAATCACTCATCTTGTCAAGTGCCACAGAGTGACCCCGCGGAATACATAATGAAAAGCATTTATAACATTTAACTGTTAGATGATCAGGACCTAGAGCCCAGGAGGAAGGCTTTTGAAGAGAAGGGACAACATTTTTCTCAAGAGAGGAGAGGAAGGGAGAGGATAAGGATGAAGGTGCAGTTGCCAGTGTTTTAAATGGAGGCAGACAGTTAAGACTATAGCCTGTGAATTAGGGTATGGGATTTGATGCTGAGACGATCATGGAATCCATAATAGTAGGAAATATTTGAAACATCCACCGATGGAAAAGAACAATTTAAAAGGTTGCTAAGTGACAAAGATGTCCCAGCTGGGACTGAGAAGGATCAATTTCCAGCTACAAACCTGAATTCTGACTGCCCTCAGCAGCCCCCTGCTCCCAGCCCAGCAGGAACACAGAAAGTTGTGATCAGAGGATGGGATATTGGATTTTAAGAATTCAGAGGTGGAACATTATGAATGCTCACATGTAAAGGGAAATAATCAATGAGAAATGTCTATTTTCTGATTATTTGTTAAATTAAACATTTATTGACTACCTATTCTGTGCTCTGAGGAAAATTATTATTCAACCAATCACATTCATTGAGCACCTCCAATGTACTTGGCACTCTATTAGGCGCCCAACATTCAAAACTAAATGTATCCTACACTTAAGGTGCTTACAGTCTAATAAAGGAATCACACATGAAAACAGCAAAGTCAGAGCAGTGTAGTAAGACACTCTGATACAGGCATGCACAAGATACTGGGAAATTGTAAAGCATACAAATCCAAACTCAGACTGGGTAGGGGGAGACACAAGGAAGATTTTCTGATGTGGCCATGCCTGAAACCTAAGGACAAGTTGGAGAGTCAGGCACAGGGCCTGAATGAGGCCAAAAGAGACACATGGTAAAGCTAAAGAGATAAAGAGGGCCAGCTCATAGCAAGCTTTATGAACCATACTAAGGAATTTGAATTTTATGCATTGATTCACCTTTTTACTTCTATTGTTTTTACAAATAACACCAAAAGCAAACAAGGATTGTTTACCTCCAACGATGTAGTAGTATAGTCTAAAAGCAATGTTGCTTGTGTTAAGATTCTTTGAGGTCCCATGTTTAAAAACAAGTGTGAATTTTGTAACCAATTCTTATTTTAATATACCTTGAATTTTTTTAACTTCAAATAAATTCAAGATGATCATGCTCCTCCAGGATCTTCCGGTCTGAAAATGTTTGTTGTAGGTAAATAAGAAATCATTGCATTATTTTAAGCAAGACTATTGCATAATGGGATTCTTTTTTAGAAAAATAGCCTGGAAACAATATGTCGTATGGTTTGGGAAACTGAGACTAGTGACAGAAAAAGCAGTTGGGAGGTCATTGTTGTGATCTAGATGAGAAATAATGAATTCCTCACGACTGTCAGTATGAGTAAAAAAGAAGGTAGGCAATCAAGGATGATTAAGGAAATAGAGTTTTAATGAATTATGTAGTGAGGAGTGTAAAATTAACATGGGTACCAGAATTCTGTTTGAATCAGGAAATGAGAAATAAAACTGCTAACAAGTCTGGTAAGTCAGTTTCAACACAATGTAAAGTGCTGTGGGGACAGAGAGTCAGGGACTGATCCAATGAACTGTGTTCCTCGACTCAGAACCAAGTTCACAGCATCATCCAAAACTGAGAACCACAGCCACAAGCCATCCTTTCTTGTTGCTTCACCTTGTCTAACTGCCAAGCCAGCAGCACCTGCCTGGAAAAAAATGAGGATGGATGCCTTTTACCAGCTCTTGAGGTGACCTACATAGGAGATCTCAGAAGATGAGAAGACAGTGGAATGAAGTAAGTGAAATTCTTGAGCATGCGCTGTGAGCATTACAGTGACGCTGTTCTCCCTATTATCCGTTTGGTCCTGCCATGCCGTGGCAGCTGGAAAGCACTTCCAAAGCAGCCAGGGAGAATTGCTCTGTCCCTGAAGACCACATGCATGCCTGTCTGTGTGGCAGACTTCAGTGACACTTCCGAACCAAAAGGTGGAGCTTGAGCCACTCCAGAGCAGAAAGGGAAGCCTCAAAGATAGTTTGAATGTAAATATGTATTTAATTTCTAGGACATTTTTGTAGCTTTAGGGGCAACAGGACACAATATACGAAATTAGGCCTCCCCTGCTTTTGTGTGTTTATGGAATTTTCCCAAGTACTCCAGAGAAGGAGAGAGGGAAGAAAGAAGGTCAAAAGTGGTCCTGGCCTCAACTCTTGTTCTAGCCTCTCAGCTTGCATGTCAGAACCACATTTATGCACCCCTCCCCCCCCAGGCAACCAGTGTTTGGGGGAAGGTGAGGTGACGGGAAACACCGTGGGAACGGGAGAGGATACGATGTTCTAAATCTTACAGAGGGAATGTAGGTCATGGGCTCATGGACTCTCATTTTTAACTCTCTTCAGAACATTTACTTCTCCACTTTGGAACCTGGTGGTGAGCAGAGCCTTTCACATGACTAGCTTCAAAATGACATAAATTTTGAAAGATGAAGTATCAGTGAAACATGCTTATAGGTAGAGGAAAAAATATATATAAATCCCTAAATTCTCAGTCACATCTGACCTGGCAACCCTTACTACAACTTTTCATGGTGTTTATTTTTTATTTAAAAATAATTCTTTAGATTGTTCTTTACTGAATTTGTCTGTCTTTTGTACTCAGAAAAAAAAAATTACAATCTGTTTAAAAAACAATACTGTAATTGCTACCAAACTTTCCTGTCTGCGTTCTCTTACCAAGTCTCTTGTCTCTGTAACTGATGTCAGAGACAGACTCAAATATCTCAGCAAATGTTATGTCTCCTGACTGGCCCGAATCAGATTTGCTCTACATAGGTCACCTGTGAGTTCTCTGTGACTCTACTTTCCAAAGTCTTAATCTTGGAACTTTCTGAAGGGCCAAGATTTATGTGGCCATAAGTGAAACAGTTCTTCTGGAATGAATAAGATCTAAAAGTTTAGAAATCCTCGGGCTATTCTCTAAACAAAGATGTGGGAAACTATTAATGTTTATATTGAAGATTCCCTAGTGTTGGTTTTCTTTCTTTCTTCCTTTTTTTTTTTTTTTTCTTTTTTGGTCATTGCAGGATATGAATGGTTATAGCCTCTGTAATCCCTATGTAGTTTCCTCTTCTCAGGCTGCCCCTGGCTTGGGACACAGGACATGGGAGAGGGTGGAAGGGCAGCTTCCTATAATAGTTATGAAAGGAGGTTATATGTTCACACATACATGTGTGTGCACATGTGTGTGTGCGCACACACACACACACACATACACATGACTTTGTGATCCTGGTTATAAAAGCAGTTCTAGGGGTGCCTATGTGTCTCAGTCAGTCGAATGTCTGCCTTCAGCTCGAATCATGATCTTGAGGTCCTGGGATCGAGAACCCCACAGGGCTCCCTCCTCAGAGAGCAATCTGCTTCTCCCTTTCCTTCTGCCCCTTCCCTCGTTTGTTTGTGATCTCTCACTCTCTCTCTCTCTCTCAGTAAATAAATAAATAAAATCTCTAACAAAAATAAGTAAATAAATGCATTTCTGAAGAGCCAGAAGGAAGAAGAAAGCCAGTTAGTTTATTATTTATAACGTCTAGCTAGGCTAACATAATCATTAGACAAGATAGGGTCAGGGCCCAGGCTTACAATACTTTGAGGAGCCCACAAAAGTGTTTTAATTTCTTTTAAAATTAGAAGCAAAAAAAAAAGAACCTTTGACCTGTAGGAAATATTTTAATATGTAACATTAATATATTCATTTTTATACCCATGTAGTTACAAATTAGAGTCATTAATATTTTTTATGAGGAATGCAGCCCACAAAGGCAAAGGAGATGAAGGCCCCTAAAAGTCATATGGTGGCCAGCATGTCTGTGCTCCATTCAGATGGTTGTAGAGAAGACAGTTGTACTGAAGACAGTAAGTGAGCCAAGACTCTCAGTTCCAGAAGCAGGATGCTCATGAAGCCAAGATCTTGGGTTTCATTCCTAAAGAATTCAGTTACTTCAGAGAATTCCTAAGAAATTTAGTTGCTTCAGAGAAAAAATATTCCATAGCAACCAAGCCGTCTACCAAATGCATTACTTGATCACAAAGTGAGATTGGATATAACAAAAATTACATGGCTCAATGTAAACTCTGTCACTACTGGGGAGAATGACTAGGAAATCCCTGTACTTTATTTTATTATTTCTTTTAAATATTTTATTTATTTATGTTATAGAGTGATAGAGAGGGTACAAGCAGGGGAGTGGCAGGCAGGCAGAGGGAGAAGCAGGCTCCTGGCTGAGTAGGGAGTCCAGTGTGGGACTTGATCCCAGGACCCCGGGATCATGACCTGAGCTGAAGGCAGAGGCTCAGCTGACTGAGCCACTGAGGCGCCCACATGTACTTTAAAAAATTAACTTATTGCAACGTTTACAATGCTAACAAACCACAATGAAATTCTGTGGTTTGAAAAAAACAACATTGACTAGCTCATAATTCTGTGGGTCAGGAATTGAACCATGATTTGGCAGTTCTCCTCTGGGTTCCTTGCAGTCATCTGGCACCTTGGCTGGGACAGGAGGCTTCACTCACAGGCTGGCAGTCGGTAGGCTGCTGGTCAGGGCACCTGGTGCCTGCCCAACGTGGCCTCTTCTGCTGTAGACTGGACTCATGTCCTGATGGAAGCAAACTCTGCTTCTGTCGCACTTACCAAGTCCATGGGCCAAAGCAAGACATGTATTCAAGACAAGCTTCAAAAGATAGAGGAACAGACTTTACTTTTTGATGGGAGTAACTGCAAAGTCCCTTAGCAACAGGCATGCATACAGGGATAGGAATAATCTATGGTCATCTTTTGCAATCTCCCACTCCTCTTCCTTCCAAATCTTCATATCAATCCTTCTGCCATGTCACCTCCTTCTTGAGTTTTTTTAAAATATTTTGTTTATTTATTTGACAGACAGAGATCACAAGTAGGCAAAGAGGCAAGCAGAGAGAGAGGGGGAAGCAGGCTCCCTGCTGAGCAGAAAGCCCGTGCGGTGCGGGGCTTGATCCCAGGACCCTGAGATCATGACCAGAGCTGAAGGCAGAGGCTTAACCCACTGAGCCACCCAGGTGCCCCTCCTTCTTGAATTTTTTGTTTTCACATGACTGCTTTTACAGTAAGCCAAAGTTTAGTTCGGTTTCAGGAGAGGAGAAGGAATGGAGAGACATTTGAAACAAGCCCTGTATTTCCTTTAAAAATCACATTTCATATTATATTTTTAGTGTTCACAGCATAGTGTAATAAACAAGAATGATTATATACAAGCCCAGTCTGAGTTTATACCACAGCTTTGTCACTTACTGTGTGACCATGTGGAAGTCGGTTGTTCATTCTGAGCATTGCTTACCTCCCCTTCGAAATAGAGATAATGAGCCTCCCACACATGGCCATTGGAGAATGAGCAAGAAGTATGGAGTTTACCAAGCACGGGTAGGTATCTAATGGTTCTTACCATTGGGATAACACTGGTTATGTCTGGTAAATTACTAATTGCAATAAAATCAACAAATAACTGTGAAGTCAGTTCTGTGCACAAACTTTCCACTGTTTAACTTTATCTCTGTTTTTCATGTGCTTTCTTGAATTTTATGTGTGTAATGATTGTATATCCTGGTTACGTTACTTCCATTGGTCATGTGCAGCCAGCTCTGAAGTAGGATGGGGATGTCTTCCAAGAACCGATGTAGCTTTATTGGGAGGTTTTATAATCAAATCTAACCCATCACACTGTAATGCCATGCTATCATAATTTAAAGTGTTATTTCTCCCATTCATATGTCTGACCACAGTTTGTTTCATAATATTAATGACTTATTACCTCAAGTTATTTTCTGAAGTTTTCATCTTATGATTTCATATTTTAAATAAAGGACTTCCTCTTTCAAGTTTCCTAAAAGACAAAATTCCCACCTTCATATAACTACCTTATATCTTGTCATTCCAGTTAAAGAAAGGTAGCCTGTTACTACCATCATTTATACAGACCAATTTAAAATGAAAACCCTGTATTTACTTAGAATTTGTAAACTTGGAAAGTCAATGACATTTCTGGACTGATTAGGTTTAATGAATTTAATTTCATTCCCCCCTTTTCTGTCAGCAGATAGAATAATGCCAAAAAGCATGGAATGATATGTGTTTACACAGATTGCATATGGAATCTGAGAAACAAACTGAGGGTTTTGGAGGGGAGGGGGATGAGGGGTTGGGCGAGTCTGGTGGTGGGTATTAAGGAGGGCACGGATTGCATGGAGCACAGGGTGTGGTACATAAACAACGAATTTTGGAACACTGAAAAAAAATAAAATTGAATTTTAAAAAATACATAATTAACATATAACATAAAATGTTAAAACCAAATATGTACATATATATTTACACAGTCCTGATTTTCGAGTGTGTGTGCAGAATCTAAAGGAATTTTTCATCCCAAGGTGATGGTGGAGAAAGCTTACTTTTCATTAAATCTCATTAACTGTGTAGAAGATAGTCAACAACGTAGAAAAGGCTCTCAGCAAATACAGTGGGACAAACTGATGTATTCATAATAAATATTTGGGAAAATAAATAGCTAAAGCTTAAGAGTATCATACACAACTAATGAATCGTTGAACACTACACCAAAAACTAATGATGTACTATATTTGGCTAACTGAACATAATAAAAATAAATAAAATTTTTTAAAAAGAATGTATGTCTTCATTACCTAACTTGTTCTGTCTAAAAGCCTTTGCTTCTGCATGGATGTTTCTATTTGCCGAAGTTCCCTTGAGAAAATCCCCAGATTTACTACCAGTGAGCTAAACCTAGAAAGATTCTCATCTGGCCTACCTTTAGCACCCACTCCACTTCTATTGCATAATATATAAATAACTCAGGGAGGGAAAATGTTTAGACAAAATAAATAATTTGTAAATCCTAGCTGCCCGTGTGCTTACCCTGAGAGTGCATTAATGAAATTAACTTGTGCTCCAGGGAACCTTACAGGTCTCTGGTTTATGAGCATCAGAAACTGTGCTCCTGAAAGGCTAGTTGGATGAGGTTAGGTGTGAATCAAGAGAATAGGTTTTCTCAGCAAGCAACATACTAGAAAAGGAAGCAGAATTTTGTGGATGGCATTTTATAAATATTCATTAAAAGATCTATTAGTTTGGACACCCATGTACAGAAAATACTAAATAAATAAATAAATGCAAATTTCTCTTATCCAAGGTGATTTCTTTAACACACCTATAGGAAATAAATAATAAAAGTTTCCTCAGCCTGGATACATGTAGGTATATGTCTGGACATGTCTATTATAGAAAAATTAAAACGTGATTTTGGAATTTGCAAATTAATAAAGAACTTTTAACCATTAGAATTATCCAGTGATACAATTTTATATGAGATAAGCATCATAGCATCCATCAGGCATGTAGAGGTTATGCTTCCCTGTTTTTGCTTTAGTAAATTTTAAATAGATCTTTTAATAGATCTGTTAGATATTGAAACCATGAGCTATTTAATTAGAGTTATTACTTCCTTGCAAGTTTTCTCAAAATGGACTGTGTTTGGCATAATGTTTTTGTGTTCTGTAATAACAATCTTAATCAATTCTCTTTTCGTGTAAAAGTGTACTTTCATTTCCATTTCGTTTCCCTTTAATCACATGTCTACTTCATGAAACATGTAACCTACAGAGGATTACTATTTGTCTGGTATGTCCTGCATACACTCAGTAAACACATCAATGGTATCAGTTACCATTAGTTTCATGTCCACATTTTAGAAGCTACATATAAATCATAAATCCATGGTTTATATAAATACAGAGAGATTTAGCAGACTGTGATATACTCATATAGAAAATTTAATTGTTTCATTGTGACAAAGAGAACTATGTAGAAAAAAGGAGAGAAAATAATCTGGAACCAAAAATTCACATAAGAATGATGTAAAGAGTTGAGAAAAACTAATAAAATCAAAAAAGGATAGAGAGTGTGTATGTAGGGATATAAGTCCTTAAAGTGATCATAGTTTTTCTATTGTTATTGGTAGCGTTTTTTTCCCCTGTAGTCTTCTTTGAGGTTGGGCTAAAATATACAGATATAACTGAATATTGCTTATTTCCTAATCATTTGCTGTATGATTAATTGTCACATTTCAAAATGCTAAATGTGACGACGTAAAGAGACATTTTCTCAGCAGAAAAGAATGAAATGAATTTTGTGTTTTACTTGTCAAATTTCCATCATGCTTCAAAATTTTTTTCAGTTCATTAAAACCTCAAACTCTAATCCAAGTGATAAGAAACCATTTTGTTTTTTGGGTTTTTTTTTAAGATTTTATTTATTTATTTGACAGGCAGAGATTACAAGTAGGCAGAGAGGCAGGCAGAGAGAGAGAGAGAGGAGGAAGCAGGCTCCCTGCTGACAGAGAGCCCCATGCGGGGCTCGATCCCAGGACCCTGGGATCATGACCTGAGCCGAAGGCAGAGGCTTTAACCCACTGAGCCACCCAGGCGCCCCAGATAATAAACCATTTTGATAGCATGTGTCCTTTCATTTGATACATACTTTTACTCCAGAAAACAAATCCAACTAGATTCTTTTTTTTTTTTTTCTATATGTAAAAGATCGGAGCTTGTCTAAATTAAAAGTAAGCCCCAACCTAGGGAAAGAAGTGAAATCCTCCTCAGTCATACCTGGAACTTGGTAATTTGGAAAGACACACTCCCCTTCATATGTAGCTTCTAAAATGTGGACATGAAACCAATGGTAACTGATACCATTGATACAATGTTTACTGAGTGTATGGAGGAAACACGGGACAAATAGTATCTCTAATCAGTATCTCACAGTAGCTGTGTTTTACACACAAGGCAACAGAATCTTAGTAATTAGCCTTTTGCATCAAATCATGATGGTTTCTGAACATACGTAACCTAAGAACCATCAAAGGTATTATTATATTCTTCATCTTCTCCAAGACCATCAATTACACCTACTGTGCATCTCCTCAGCAGATATCCACATCGTGATATCAGCACTCTGCAGAGAAACCAGTAAGATGGGCATTGGATGACTTTGCCACCAGTTAGCTATGTGTACTGAGACAAATAACTTCTCCCAGCTTTGGTCTTCTCACAAAACATCAGGGTTGGACAAGACAGCTAGAGTCTTAGTCCAACTCCAAAAGTTTCCTTACAAGTTTAAATACTTCTCTGAACAGAAATTTCTTCTGTAGGATGAACTAAGGCTCTCACCCTCACACTGAAGGAGTTTTTGCTTTAAAAAGAGTGCTCTGATATGAGGAAGTGGAAATGCAACATGGGGGACTAGGGGGGCAGAAAAAGAAGAAAAGAAACAAGATGGGATTGGGAGGGAGACAAACCATAAGGGACTCTTAATCTCACAAAACAAACTGAGGGTTGCGGGGGGGAGGGGGTCGGGAAAGGGGGGTGAGGTAATGGACATTGGGTTGGGGAGGGTATGTGCTATGTTAGTTATGCTAAGTTAGTGCTGTGAAGTGTGTAAACCTGGCGATTCACAGACATGTACCCCTGGGGATAAAAATTTGTTTATAAAAAATAAAAATTAAAAAAAAAAAAAGAGTGCTCTCTCTCTCTCTCTCTCTGACAAATAAATAAATAAAATCTTTTAAAAAATTTTAAAAAAAAAGGGGGAAAGTCTGTACTGGGCGGCAGCTATGATTCAATGCTAAGCAGTAAGACATTCACTTTAGGGGATCTGTGTCCTTTGCTTTCACTCTCCTTCAATACTATATCCATCAAACAAGAAAAAGTATGTGATTATTGATTAAGGAAGAAAACCAAGTACCCTAGATTACCATTTTATTTTTACGGGGGAGAGGGCTATGTGCAGTAAAATGATCCAGCTTTTTTTTTTTTTTTATTTCTTTTCAGTGTAACAGAGTTCATAGTTTTACACCACACCCAGTGCTCCATGCAATGCGTGCCCTCCACAATACCCCCCACCTCGCTCCCCCAACCTCCCACCCCCCGCCCCTTCAAAACCCTCAGGTTGTTTTTCAGAGTCCATAGTCTCTCATGGTTCATCTCCTCCCCAATTTCCCTCAACTCCTTTCTCCTCTCCATCTCCCCATGCCCTCCGTGTTATTTGTTATGCTCCACAAATAAGTGAAACCATATGATAATTGACTCTCTCTGCTTGACTTATTTCACTCAGCATAATCTCTTCCAGCCCCGTCCATGTTGCTACAAAAGTCTGGTATTCATTCTTTCTGATGGAGGCATAATACTCCATAG
>PISX010014377.1:0-53166 GCA_004024625.1 Mellivora capensis
AAGTGGCCGTGCGCGGAGCTTGCGCTTTTTTTCTGCGTGACAAGGACCAGGGAGAGCCGTGTCCCGGGCGGCGGTGCTGCCGATGCCCAGGTCCCAGCGGCCCCCTGACCCCGGCCAGGTCTGTCTGGGGGCTGGGCCGGCAAGGGGGAGGTGGCGCCCAGAGAGGTCGGCGAGGGCCACCGCCAAGCCAGCCACCGTGTCCCCACCCTCCTACGAGGTCCTGGTAGGGGACCCAGAGCCATGACCCCGTCGGAGTCCACCTCCCCAGGCCGGGCCGCGGTGACGGTGTGCGCACCCGCCGGCAGGGGGCGAGCGAGCTCCGCGCTGCGCGTGCGCCGGGCCCAGCCTGCGAGGCCCTGCAGTTCCCCGAGGCGCCGCCAGGGGACGAGCGGCGGCCTCTCCGACGACGCGGCCGGGCCCGCGCCCGCGCCCGCGCCAGGCCCGGGGCCCCGCGACCCCGAGGCGCTCCGTGGTCAGTGCCTGCGTCGCCCGGTCCTCGGCCCCGCCGGCCCAACCTGCCGGTACCCGGCACCCAGGCAGGTGCCTCCTGGCGTCCGAGGGCGCAGGGACCCCGTGTGGAGGCTTCACTAAAGGGACGGGCGCGGGGAGAGCCGTGGAGGCCCGGCCGCGGGACAGAGGTGGGGGGCGGGAGGCTGCGGGCGCGCGGGCGCTGCCCGGACGCTCCAGCCCCTCCTGTGGGGCCCACCGGCGCCGATGCCTCCTGCCTCCTCTCCCCGGGGACCCTGCCACCTCCTGGCCCTCCTGGGGCACCAGGTTCCTGCTTCCTCCTCCCGCGCGTCCCTGGCCACGTCTGCCCCCACAGCAGTGAGAGCCCGAGCTAGCCTCCCCCGACCAGTGGGATCTTTGCAAAATAGCAGTCAGTCCAGAAACTCCCCTGGGTGCTTCCCGCAGGCTCTGCTGGCTCTGGTCCCACAGACCCCATCTCTCCAGCTGGATCTCCACTCCGTGCGTGAGAGCGGCTTTACGCAGTGTAACCGTGCTGTTTCCACAACGCGCACGGGTAGTGTGGACTCTTCACCTGGGCCTCGGGGCCAGCCAGGATCCACTCTAAAACATGCTCCCTGCTCCGGCCCTCTCCAGTTTGCTGTTCCTTCTTCTTCATCCCTACCTGTGTGCTAGAATCCTTCTAGAAGCTTCTCCTTCTGGCTCCTTCCTCCACACCTCAGGGGTCCTGGACCGGTCTCCTATATGTGTGCACAGACTGGGTCCCTGCTGTCCCCTTGCAGGTCTCATCCCTCCACAGGTCAGAGACCACGGCACGTTGACCTCCTTGCTTCCCAAAGGCTGAGCCCCGCGGGGGGCTGCACCTAGTAGCAACCGAGGAACGGGTGTCAGAGGGCACTGCCTTCTGCCCACTCCCTCTGTAGGGACCAGTGAGCCAAGCCACACAAATGCGTGAGTGTGTCCGTGGTCTGGGGGTACAGGGACCTCAGGACCACCAACCACCCTACCCTGCCCTAGGGTTCAGCTTACCAGAGTTTAGGGGCCAGAAGCCCAGACAAGACAGTCGGTGGGCCTCCTGTGGCTGACAGGAGGGGAGGGGCCGAGGGTTACCTGTAGACAGGCTCCCTCCACCCCAAGCCCTCACCGCCCCCGCCAAGGTCTGTCTCCAGGCATGATTTGTTCCTTGTAAAACCACAGAGATTATCCATGCGTCAGCCCCTGTCTTCATGTCTTATCATGTTTCATCTCCAGTGAGGACGTTTACAAGCTGCTCTTGGCTTCAAAGGGCTTGGCAGCTGCGCTTCGGGAGCAGGACTAGGCAGGAGGTAGGGCCCTGTGGGCTCTGTACCCCCATGGCAGGCTGCCTGCTACCCTGGGCTGCCCCCTCCGCCTCGGACTCCAGTGGCTTTTTGCTTCCTTAGTCTAGGCACTGTGGGTTTTTGCTGGGCCCCCATCTCAGAGCCAGAACCCCTGGTGTGTGTCGGAGGTGGGGGGAGGGCAGGGAAGCTGGAGTCGGTGGAGAGCAAGGGCTGGGATAGCGGACTGACGGAGTCACTGAGTCACTGTTCTCTGAGGAGGGGGTGGGGGGTCAAGTTTCAGGGTCCTCTAGTCAGACCAGGGAGCCTGAATCTTAGGGCAGTGGGGGCTGCTGGGGAAGGGGGCAGTTTGAGGCGTCTGCCCCAGGATGCTCTGCCCTAGCATCTGGGTTCTGGGTCTCCCTTGAGGGCCAGCCCAACAAGACTGGCTGCATGGCTGTCTGCGTGTCTGTCTGGCCAGCTGTGGTGGTGGAGTGCTTCCCCTGGAAATGAGGGCTGGATGGAGTGTGGCCTTCTCTGGTGCCCTGTCCACCGGCCAGGCTGGACTTGCTTCCGGGACTAGGTCACCGGTGGGTGGAGAGCTGCACACTTGGGGCTTCCCACATTTGGGACGGGGGCTGGGAAGCCTGTGGACACCCCCCACCGTGCACACCTGTGCACACATACGCCGCACGAGCACACGTGATCCTGTGGCCTCGGCAGAGTGCGGAGTTCTGAGCCTGCGTCAGCTTCCTCGCTCCCAATGGAACATGCTCACAGTCACTGTGTCATCCACGGGGACTCTCACCAGGGCATCGATGGCCAGGCCAGAGCCCCAGTGCCCTGATGGGGCCACTTAGGTGATACCCAGGCTTCCCCATGACGCTGAGCAGCTTCTGCGTCCTGAAGCCTGGCTTGGGGCTGTGATGCTGGAGGAGGTGGGGTGAGGTGAGGGCAAAGAGAGTCCTGTTTCTATGAGACCCTTTAGATTGATTTTGAGGATAAAGGCTGTTGCCAGTGCCTCTTGCAGAATGAGGACTGCGTCCTGGAAGGGTTGTGATATTGTTATAAAGGGAGCTGGTCCGGGCTGGCTAGGGAGAAGCAATTCGCGGGGCCCCATGGTGGGTCCCAGGCACCTGCATCCCTGCCCCCTCCCGGAGAAGCAGGGGACAGTGGCAGACAGCCCCCTGTCTGTGCTGATGGTTCCAGAAAGACTTGGGAAAGCAGTGAGGGTGGCTGGAAGCCAGCTGGTGGCCCCCCCTGTGCAGGAGAGGGTTCTGGCCCCTTTCAGCAAACCCCGTGGCCTGGGGCAGGCTCGCTGCGGGTGTGACCCCTCGGCTGCTCATCTCAGAGGCCCTCCTTCCTCCCCATTCCTGGCCAAGGGAACTTCTTCCTCGCTCCCTCCGGACACTGGGAATCTCGTCTACCTTGGTAAAGCCTTCTGTGCCCCACCGTCCCCAGGGGGAGCTGGTCACCAGGAAGCCAGGTCCCAGGAAAGTCTTTCCTCCCCAGTCTTGTTTCCCAGGAAGTGAGGTCTGCCAGCACGAGAGCAGCTTCAGGGCACCCCTTCTTGTGCTGGGGTCCCTGTCACACGTCCATTGCCTCCTTATCATAAAGAGCTTGGGAGCTAGGCACCCAGAGAGATGGGGGCTAGTGTCATCTTTGCTTTCTAACGTAGGAAAGTGAGTGGGAGAAAGACTTGATGCCTGCAAGGTCCCCTGCTGGGAGGGGGCAGAGCTGGGCTTGACTCAGCTGCCAGCACAGAGATGTCCTTGCTGTAGCCCCGCCCTGTGCTGCCCTCCCCGCCCCCACCCCCTGCCCACTGCTCCCTACCAGAGTGAGGTGGGAGCAGTGGGCTCCAGGGGCCGGGGGTGGGTAGTGGGTAGATATCGCTTAGGGTTCCCCCTCCAGGAGGAAACCGCATCATCTGTGCTCAGGCAAATCTGGCATCTGAAGTGGAAACACCCCACACAAATCAAGGACAGCTGGGCCTGCCCTTGGCCGCAGCCCCCTCCTCCTGCCCCCTTCCTTGCAGGCTCCAGAACCCCAGCGGGCTGCAGGAGTGGGTCTAGGGGGTAGGGGTGTGGTTCCAGGGAAGGGAGTCCCAGAAGCCCCGCATGTGTGAAATCTCCCCCAGCTGTGTCCCGTGGAGGGAAGGACGGCGCAGTGTTAGTAATCACTTTCCAAAGTGGGGCAGAGGCTTACACACCTCACCCTGCTGCCCGTGGGACTCCCGCTGGGGGTGCCCACCCTGGGGAGGGGACAGGCTGCGACAGGGGTGGAGAGGAGCGTGGGAGGAGTGCACACATAGGTTCTTTCAGCCATTTGCACGCATGCACGTGTGCGTGCACACACACACACACACGCAGCCAGTCCACTAGTCATGCAACAAACGTTCGTGAGGCCGATTCCGAAATGCCCAAATTCAACCTTCAAAAAGATTCTTCATGAAATGCTAAACACGGAGTTGCCGTGTGACCCAACAAGTCCCGTGCCAGATACATGCCCCAGAGGAAGGAAACATGTTCTCACGAGAACTTGTGTATGAACGTTCCCAGTAGCGTGATTCCCAGTGACCGAAAGCCGGGAACAAACCGGTGTCCCTCAGCAGATGACTGGATCACGGAGGGTGGTCCATCTGGGCAGCGGAACGTCCCTCAGCCGTATGAAGGAGCGAGGCTCTGACACCTGCCACAACACATGTGATCCTTGAAGATATGGCCAGTTGCAAAAGACCACGTGTTGTATGATTCCGCTTACAGGAACGTCCAGGACAGGCCCCTCTACAGAGACAGAGAGCAGGTGAGCGGCTGCGGGGGACTGGGGGAGGGGAGAATGGGCAGCGACGGCTAAGGCAGCTGGGACTTCTTTTCGGGGTGATGAGTGTGTTCTAAAATCTACTGTGGTGACAGTGGCACATTATGAATATACTGGAAACCACTGAATTCCATGAGCTAGATGGCTCAGCGGCATGGTGTGGACGTGACTTCTCAGCGAAGCTGCTACTCAGCGTCAGGTCTGAGGTCTCTGTCTTACAGAGAAGGAACAGGAGGCTCAGGTTGAGCTCCGAGAGCGCACTCCCTCTTGGAGATGGCCCTCTGCCCTCCACCCCTGCCCCATGCTCTCTGCTGCTGCTGTCCTCGGGCTGCTTGCCTGACCACCACCTCTTTCAGAAAGCCTTCCTTGACCTCTCCCTCCAGTCACATCCTTCCACCAGCTGGCCTTTTTCAAGTGCCCACTGGGTGCTAGTTTCTGTTAGGTGTGGGGGGTACACTGGTGAGCATATGTCCAAGGCTGCTATCCTGAGTGTCCCCAGATTTGCACTCACCCTTCACTCAACAGTTGCATGGTGGCTGGAGGGAGGAGATCAGCTAGTAAACTATCCTTGTCCTTGGCCTCATTCCCCTGCCCCCAGCAAATGAGTGTCCTGCTGTTCTTGATAAATTCCTTCTGGAAGGTCCTGAAGCAGGTGTGTGGGTGGCAGGAGGGCTGGGGGTGCTGAGGAAAAGGTATTCTCAGTGGGAGGAACAGCATGAGTGAGGAAGGAACAGCATGAGTGAAAGCCGGAAGGTGGAAACCCACTATGCCTGTGCTGGGCAGGGAGGCAGAGGGCACGCCACGGTTTAATGCTGAATTCGGAGCCCTGAGAGATGCCTGCTCTGACTGCGGGTGCTGCAGGCGGAGTGGGCCCTCAGCCAGTAGAGCTCTAAGGAGAACCAGGCTGTTCGGAATGTATCCCCTTCTAAGCTAGACGAGAAGAAGAACTTCCCGTGATCCTGTGTGTATCAACCTGCACTCCTGACAGTGCTGTGCCAGCAACCCGCCCGCAGGGACCCTGGCCGAGTCTCGCCGTGACAAGCAGGTGCACGCCTGGTGTCTGGGTCCTGGGCTGGGCTCATCAGTGGCCTTCACCCCATCGGCTCTGCAGAGCCCCCTCGGTCCAGGGCTGCTTCTGGTGGGGAGCCCTGGAAATGACTGTGGGTCACAGAGGGCCCTGCCCCTTGGAGGTACCCCAGGTTTCTGGGACTCTAAAGCGGTAATCCTACTTGGCGACCCTCTCCAGCCACCAGGGCTGCGACCCTGACGAGTAGCAAGCTGACTGTCAGCAAAGCGCGCGCGGACTTCCCTCGACGCCCGGGAACCCCTCTGCGCAGTAGGGCCTCCCGGATCCACTGGCTCCGCCCGCGCACCTGCTGCTCCGCCCTGGGGCGGGAGGGGCCGGGATCCGTCTTCTAAGGCACTTCAGTCCTGTCACGGCCCTGAGACCCGACCCGTCGCCGCAGCATCCAGGCGCGTAACGGTGATGACCCTGGAGCCGAGCGGGCCACAGCCCAGGGTCTCCGAGAGGGCGCGACTGGGTAGCCTCCGAGGCTCCAATTGCGCCTGGGCCTCCACCGGCGCCGGCGAGTCCCAGGCGGAGCGGTGGTCCAGGGGGCGGGGGCCACGGCACGGGGCGGGGCCTCTAGGCCCCGCCCCCGCCCGCTCCCTGCTGGCGGGGTGGCTGGGCGCAAAGCAGAAGCCGGGCGCGGGCTGGCTGAGCGCGGCACCGGCCGGGATGCGCTTCCTCCGGCAGCCCCCGTTCCAGAGCCTGGGCGCGGCACGACCCCATGGCAGGTAGCGGCGGCGTGGGCGGCGGGGTCGGAGGCGGCCTGGGCGCGGGGCCCGGGCAAGGGGCCGCTCTGCGGGTGCCGCGTGCGCCGCCGCTGCTCGCCGCGCTGGTGCTCGGCGCCTACTGCCTCTGCACCCTCCCGGGCGGCTGCCCGCCGGCCACCCGCGCCCCCGTGCCGGCCCCCGCGCGCGCTGAGCCGCTCCGCGCCGTCGGCAGCCCGGGGGCGCCAGGCCTGCCGGTGGCCAGCGGCCCCGGACGCCGGCGCTTCCCGCAGGCGCTCATCGTGGGCGTGAAGAAGGGCGGCACGCGCGCCCTGCTGGAGTTCCTGCGGCTGCACCCCGACGTCCGCGCGCTCGGCTCTGAGCCCCACTTCTTCGACAGGTGCTACGAGCGCGGCCTCGCCTGGTACCGGTGAGCGCCCGGCCTGTGCGCCCGGTCGGCTCCGGTGCACGCCCTAGCTAGTGCCTTGGAACAACAGCATGATGGCCCCCTGGGGTCTCAAGGGAGACACCGTGGGGTGAGGTATCCAGGGCTGAGACCAGCCTGGCGGGGGGCCGAGACTTGACCTTGGGGACGCGGTCCCCCCGCATTGGGTTTCACAGAAAGGAGGAGTGGTCACTGGGGGGGGGTGGGGGGGGGTTCCCAGAAACTTTGAAAAGTCCAGGGAAAACCCTGGTTCAGGGTTAATGAGGGGTCTCAGCAAAGCTGGGGGGGGGGGCGTTTCAATCCCAGAGGAGCAGTTTGAAGCTCCAAGGGCTTCAGCAGTGCTGGGAATGCTTCGAGCTCATCTGCCCTCCCCCACTGGATCGCTCTGGGAAAGCATGTCTGACTTCTGGCCTGTTACCCCAAGAATTTTTCCTGTAGCCTACTAGAAAGTGTCTGCCCTCTCCCCCAGAGCCTCAGTTCTGGGAAGAGGACTTCTCCGTGGTTCTGGGGGTCTGGAGAAATTCTGGGCTTTCTTTAGAAAGGGGAAAGAGGAGGGAATTGGGACCCCAGCCTCATGTCAAGGGCTTTGTAGTTGCCCTGCAGCTGTCTGGATGGCCTTGGGGTACCTTAGCCAAAGTGGGGGAGCACCCAGTCCCGGCTGAAGCAGCGTGAGGCCCTGCCCTCTGCCTCCTTCAACTGTGCGCAAGCCGGCCATGGTGCCCCGTCCCTTCCTGCAGGGAAATGAGGGCTTCCAGATGGAGAATGAGTCACCTCATCCTCGAGCTACGGGACAGAGAGGACCCAGCCAAGGTCACCTGGTGAATTAACGGGGAGTGCAGGGTGGCAGGATCCAGACTCTTGACTCCCTAGTACACCAGTTGCCTCTTCCCAGATTCTCCCCCTACCCAACCCCCCTCCCCCCCGCCAGTCCCGGGCCACTCCTACTTGTTATCTTTGCCTTTTGCCTTAAAACCACTCATGCGGTTTGGGGGGGCCTCAGTGCGAGCAGGGATCCTGGGTCCTGAGCTGCTGTTTGGGGTCCCAGGGAAGTCGGGTGGTGACGGGGAAGCGAGTCTGTCCTTGGATCCAGCTGATCCCAGATCCTCGATGCTCAGGGAGAGATAGCCACCCCGCTCTGACAGTGAGGCAGCTTTCAAGAGCCTCCCCAATCCCTGGCTGCTGTGCAGGGGGAGAGGAAGAGGAGGAGGGAGGGAAAGAAGAAGAGGAGGAGGGGCAGAGGGGCAGAGGATACTCCGTTACCTAGAATGAACTGAGCTTCGAACTTCAGAGCCCACCCTGGCCCCCATGAGCGCTGACTACAGGAGCTGCGGTTAGGTGCCTGGCTGGGCTAATGAGGGTCTGCTGCAGGCTCTTCCCAGAGGCTTCTCAGAGAGCCTGGGGTCCGTGGGCCCTGTCTGGCCCCTCCCTGGGTACAGGCTCTGGTGCTGGGGAGGGTGAGGCACCTGAGAGGCAGGGGGTCCTGGTTTTCAGCTCTGGGTAGGGGCTCTTGGGATCCTGGAGGGGGGATTCAGGAGCATGTCTGACTCTGGTGGAGAAGAGACTTTCTCCTTTCTCTTTTTCTGAGCCACCTCCTCTGGGGGGAGGGGTGCGTGCAGAGGGTGCAGAGGCTCAGGTTCTGGGGGCCTCCATTCGTCCAGAGCTGTCTCCCAGGGCTGGCAAGCACCCAACCTTCGCCGGCCAATGCAGAGCCGGCGGGAGCCAGGCTCACTGAGCTTCTGGGGTGTGCGTACTGACTTGTGGAGGTGCACTTGCTGTGCTGCCGGCTGCCATGTGCCTCTGGACCTGTCTGTCCTTTCCACCAGCTGTGAATATGCAGTGAGCCTCCAAAAATGCCCACCCTGCCTCAGTGTCCCCTAAAGCAAAGAGGTTGCCCCGCCCTGCCATGGTCTGGCAGTGTTGTCCGCTCTCGGGACCCCGGGTTGGACCTCTGGCGAGTGCAGAGCCCTGTTCTGGTTGGAGAGTTGGGGCAGGGAGTAGAGGAGGAGCGGCTGGCTGGTGCCCGTTGGAGGGAGGCAGGTGGGGGAACCCCCCTGGCTCCGGTGCCTAAGCAGCAAATGCAGGAGCAGTGAATTTGGGGTCTAAGTATGTGGGGGGAGGGACCTGGGCTTCTGTGGGACTTATCTGCCCCTGCTCATCCGGAGAGAGGCTCATGTGACTGGGGACTTGAGGTCCCCACTCCCCCCAGCACTGCAGAGTTCCACACAGGAGCCAGGACTGGTTTCTGCTGGGTCCCAGGCCCAGCTGGATGGGGCCCAGCAGAGGTGTGGGACCGAGCTAGCTAGCAGCCAGCAGGGCTGAGGAGGAGAGAGAGTCGCCCAGGGCTGGATTGAAGCCGCAAGGAAATGCAGACCAGATGAAGTTGGGGTGGGGCGGGGTGGGGGGGTTGTCCATAGAGCAGCTTGTCACATGTTTGCCGTGTGGGGGTCAGTGTCTTGTTCCTCTTTTCCTCCCTGTTCTCTCTCACCTCCCCCAAACCCCCAAGCCATCCTACTCTGTTCCCCGGGCCAGGCCTGGGGAGAGTCTCTGAACCCAAAGATCTCAGAGCTCAAAGCTGGTGTGTGGCAGGAGCGGCTGGGAAAGTCATCCCAGCTCCTCCCCGTGGTGGGAGCCGAGGCACATCCCCCAGTCTGCTCCTCTGACTTCCTCAGAGAGGTAGCCGCAGTAGGTGGTGATGCCCCCTGGACTCTTCCTTGTAGCCCCCCTCCCCCCAGGCAGGAGTGAAGGGGACGGATATGCAGAAGCCAAAGTTCCCAGTCTGCGAAGGAAAAGAGGGTGCACCCCTGAGGTCACTTGGTGCCTGGGGGACAGAAGGGATGGAAAGAGTGTGTCGAAGGTGGATGGGGTGTCCCTTGAGCAGCCAAGGCCATTGTCTTTCCTGAGGAAGGTGATGAAGGGAGCAAAGTGACTTCTTCTTCTTCTTCTTTTTTTAAAAAAGATTTATTTATTTGGGCTGTGGCAGGGGCAGAAGCAGAGGGAGGGAGAGTCCCTGCTGAGCACAGAGCCCAGCACAGGGCTCGATCTCACGATCCCAAGGTCCGGACCTGAGCCGAAACCAAGAGTGGGTCGCTGAACTGAATGGGCCACCCGGCACCCCAGGGACGGTGACTTCCGATGTGGCCTGGGTCACCGTGTCTTTGTGGGTCTCAGCAGTGAGGTTCAGTGCGGGGAGACCACCTTTCCCTCTTGTGGAAGCCCTGGGTCTCAGCCCTTGGTGTTGTCACCAGCCCAGGTCTCCCTGAACTTCGCCTTTTGGAGGGGGAGGACTGGGGACAATTCCCGACTGGACTCCCAGCAGCGGGAGGCAGGCCAAGAGGTGCAGGGGCTCTGGGAGCAGAATCCGAGTGGACCGCCGGGCAGCGGCTGCAGCCCAAGGCTGTAGGCTTGTGTCTGCCCTGTCCTTCCAGCTTCCTCCGTGACCCTCTGTGTGCCTGTCGGACGGGGCGGTGAGTGGCACAGAAGTAGTCCCAGCCCGGTCGTTCATGAAGACGGGGGAAGCAGAGCTGTCCCCATCGCTTCTGTAGAACCGCTCTGCCGGGAGCCTCGTTTGCGGGGGCGGGGAGCTCCCATAGCTAGCAGACCGTGCAGCCCACCTGATCCCCCAGAGCCCCTGGGTTGTCAGGGAGCCAGTGGCAGGGCCTGGACTCCCATGTACACATTCCTGTCCCAGCACCAGCACCATCCAAGCTAAGCACCCCAACTTGTGGTTCTGTGCATCTGGGTGTCCACCTGACCTGAGTTTTCTTGGAGATCTGAGCAGAAGGAGGAGACTCAGGCCCAGCCTCCCAGGGTCTTGCGTCTGTAGAGGGGTTCCCTGGGCTGGACGGAAACCTGAACTCCAGCCTGTGGGTCAGCTCCCTGGCTGGGGCCCGTCCTGTGGGCTGTGAGCCGGGTAGAGGCAGCTCCCTCAGAGGGCAGGAGGCGGGGCTAGCCCACAGGGACCTCCCCTCCCTAGCACAGGTCCCAACAGCCTCTGCCTCTGTTGACCTAGTTCCCGGGCCTCCCTCAGGGCTGTTTGCCCAGCTGGCCAGGCCACACCCGGCCCTGCCTCACCCTGTACTACCTGGTTTGCAGGTGTGGCCTTGGGACACTTCTCAGTGCACCTGCTTACCCCCCCCCCCCCCCCCGCCCCCGCCCCCGCCACCTGCCCGGCCTTCGGAATGAGCTGCCCCAGGTTTGGGGTGGTCAGGGGGCTGTCACCAATCACCTCCCCCAGAACCTTGGGATGGGGTCAGTGCTCCCCTCTCCGGACCAGAAATGCTGCAGCCTTGCCCTCTGGGGTGTAAGCCACGTCTGGGAGGTCCAGGCGGCTGGGGACTTGGGACAGGTCCTCAGGCCACCGCGCTCATTGTTCTCCAGTGCTCCGTTCTGACCCATTCCGATCCATTCTGATCCGGTCCAGGTCAGTGAGAATTAGCAGGGCTGTAATCAGAGGCCAGAGAGGCTGTGCAGGGGCGGGGGGCGCTGCCCTCTGTTGGGGACACTTGTCAGTAGGCAAGGCAGGTGGGGCTGTGTGGGGCACAGGGTCAGGCCGCGGGCCTCGCGGGAGACCCCGCAGTGTTGGGTGTGGGTGCCGTCCAGCTCGGGGAGGGTCCCAGCAGAGGTGGCTAGCTAGCAACCAGCAGGGCTGAGGAGGAGAGTCACCCAGGGCTGTGCTGGGGACACCCGGCCCGAGCCCGGGGCAGCCTGTGCTCGGGCCAGGTGTCCCCATGGCCTATATCGCAGGCTGCCCACCCAAGCACCTGGGATGGGTGGGTTTGCTGGGAGGGCTTGCCCGCCTTGGAGGTTTGGGATGTCTGTGGAGGAAGGGGCGGTTCGTCCTGGGTGCCCTGGGGGCCGGCACTCGCTCTCACCTACTTCTCCTCACCCCTGTCGCCCAGGAGCCTGATGCCGCGCACCCTGGACGGGCAGATCACCATGGAGAAAACCCCCAGCTACTTCGTGACGCGGGAGGCTCCCGGGCGCATCCACGGCATGTCCCCGGACACGAAGCTGATTGTGGTGGTGCGAAACCCGGTGACTCGGGCCATCTCCGACTATGCCCAGATGCTCTCTAAGACCCCGGGCCTGCCCAGTTTCCGGGCCCTGGCCTTCCGCCACGGCCTGGGCCCAGTGGACACGGCCTGGAGTGCCGTACGCATCGGCCTATACGCGCAGCACCTGGACAACTGGCTGCGTTTCTTCCCGCTGTCCCGCTTCCTGTTCGTCAGCGGCGAGCGCCTGGTCAGCGACCCGGCCGGAGAGCTAGGCCGGGTGCAGGACTTCCTGGGCCTCAGACGGGTGGTCACGGACAAGCACTTTTACTTCAACGCCACCAAGGGCTTTCCCTGCCTCAAGAAGGTGCAGGGGAGCGGCCGCCCAGGCTGCCTGGGCAAATCCAAGGGCCGGCCCCACCCCCGGGTACCCTCGGCGGTGGTCCAGCGGCTGCGGGACTTCTACCGGCCCTTCAACCGCAAGTTCTACCGGATGACTGGCCAGGACTTTGGCTGGGACTGAGCAGGACAGGCCCGCCCGTGTCCTGCCTGGGGACACTCAGGAACCGCAGCTCATGCCCGTTTCCTGGACAGAGCCGCCCGGGTTCTGATGCTGGGTAGAGAAAACTATTTAGGAAATGCGGTTTGGATCTGTGTTCTTCCACACAAGCCTTGAAGGCTGCAAGGTGGGGGTTGGAGGGGCCCCCGTGCAGGGAAGTGGTCATCACACCAGCTCTCCATGCAGGGCACTGTTCCTGTGCCAGGAGTGGTCCCAAAGCCAGGCCTCACACATGACTTGGGGTGTGCAGTGAGCTTGGCCACATGTAACAGATGAGCCCCTGGGGCTCAGGTTTAGAGCCTGCCCAGAGACACACAGCTTAGACCTATGGTTCTGGGGGTGGCCCTCGGGCTCTCTGGTCAGCCCTGGGATGCTGAGCTAGGTTGTCCCCATGTTCCGGATGAGGACACAGAGGCCCCAGGTGGCCTCCTTGAGGCCTGGGGCAGGATTAACGTTGGATCTGTCCAACTCTCTGGGCTACCCTGTGACCTCAGCTGATTCCACGTCTTAGTGCTCATTCCATGCTTCCTCCTGGAAATCTGGTGAAGTTGCCCAACAGTGAGTGTGATGGGCAGTGGGGGGGGGGTGGTTCTAACAGCATCCAAGCGGCTGGACCGTCTGGTCCTGCCCACAACAAGCCACGCCCACAGCTACTACGTCCCTCTTACCACCCTCCAGACCCAGAGCTCTACAGGAAGTGACCGTTTAATGGGTCCCACCTCTGCCCTCAGGCCCTGGATGCCCTGGTTCTGTGTGTGACAGGCTGTCTCCCCTGGGGGGTGGACCGAGGTGCGGTGCGTGCTCAGCTCCTGAGTTAGGCCCCACTGGGCTGGGCGGTGCTCTCCGGTGCCCTCTGGTGCCCTAGCCGCCCCTGCCCCCCGGAGAGCAGAGGCCCCAGCCACAGTGCTGCCTGCCAGGTGTTCACAGACTGCCCCAACGATGGCCTCCGGGGATCCTTAGGCCCAAACCTGACATGGCCAGGTTTTGGGACCAGGCTGCCTCCTCTGCACCCCAGGCCTGGGGTCCATATCAAATCCTTGGTCCTGATGTGGCCTGTCCATCCCCTGGCTACTCGCAGCTGTGTGTCCTGGGCCCCAGAGTTGAAATGAGGGAGGATTTCCAGGGGTGCGGGAGCCCCCCTTTCTGGCTGACTACGAACCAGGGGCTGGGGTCAGCTGAGAAGAAGGTGCAACAGGACGTGGGGAGGGAGATGGGGGCTTCTGCCCTCTGCAGCCTGGAGCCCTGCCCTTGTTTCTATTGGTTCTGGGCCCAGAGGACACTCCTGTCTGGACTGTCCTGAGGGCCTAGCACTGTCTCTAGGCTCCACCACCAGGGTCCGGCCAGGGGCAGCACTGGGAGCTGCTCCTGAGAGACCTTGCTGGAAATGTGGTGGGCAGATGTGGACGCGATGTTCCTGTGCCTCCTCCCCCGCTCCGACCTCTGATGTGGGTGTGTGGGGGGCACTGGCCAAAGTTGCAGTGACCATGCAGAGGAAGGAATCCCTGCGGGGGGCAGGCACTGGGCTGGGGGGCTCCGGCCCCATTCCCAGGGCTGTGGCCCCACTTAGTGACAGCGTGGTAGCCTGCCCTGGGCTGCATGGGCAGGAGGGGAGTCAGGAGCCTAGCTCCCAGCCTGGTCCATGCCTGTCTCCCCTTCTTCCCGGACACACCCTTGTCAGACGTCTACCAGCTCACGCCAGGGCGGCTTTAGGACACCTCTTTTGTTCTCCTACGACAAGCTTCTTAGCTTGCACAGCAGCTAAGTGCCGTGCACCTAGGGGTTGTCCTCAGAGTAAACCAGATCCCATTATTTTAAAATGTCTCCCAGTCTCCCCCCACCCCCATGGCCTCCAAAATGAAGACCAGATGCCTGACCGCAGGCTTGCAGGCTCCCGGAGGCCTGCCCCTGCCCCCCAGCCTGCACGCTCCTCTCGTCCTGAGCTTCTGCCCGTCAGCTCCTTCCACCTGCCAAGGCCCAGGTCCCCTTGGCCCATGCTGTTCCCTCCAGCTGGAATGCCTTTCCTCACAGACCGCGCAGACAGAGAGGGCGCCAGCCTTAGAAAGGGGCAGCTGTGCCCTCCTCCTGGGCTCATTTCCTCCCCACACTTCGAGACCCTTTCCCGAGCTCCCTGAGGTGACCCACTTTCCCCTTCCTGAAGCTTCTGGGAAGCAGAACTATGGGACTCACTGGTTTGTCTGGCTTTGGTGCCCAGAAGGCAGACGGGGAACAGTGAAGACAAAGGGCGGACTGGCTCCTTCCGGTCATCCCCTCCCAGTGGAGACGCGCCTGGCCGCCAACGCCCAGAGCCAGGTGCCCGGCTGGGGCTCGGAACACACTGAGGGCAGATGTGATGGGTCCTCCCGGCTGCGTGTGGGGGTGGGTCTCTGTGGGAGAGTCATCGGCCTTTAATTAAAGTCCCTAAATTGTTTCTCCAGCTGCTCAGTGGGTTTTCCATGTTGGAATGTTCCAGATGGGGCGAGAAGTGCTGATTCAGTTACCTTCTTCCTGTTCTGCTCCATGGAGGAGAAAGGCCCGGGACTCCTTCTGCACTCCTTTGAAGCCAGGCACACTGGGATGGGGGGTGGGGCTGGGGGTCCTCGCCGGCCCCAGGCCCTTGGGCCATGGTGGGTAGAGGCTGGGGGCCCTCCAGGACAGGCAGGTGTGGGGTGAGTACAGAGTTCTTTGCCCTGTACCTTCTGCATGTGGGCACTGGGCACCGTGAGCCGACCCCGGCCTGAGCAGCCTCCGTGCCGGCTGGGCTGGGGAGCTTCGGGCCCTGGGTCTGACCTCCCTGTAGGCCCAGCAGCATGTCCCTGTGATGAATCTTCATTCCAGCTGAGGAGAGGGAACCTAGGAAGGGCCAGTGGCGTGCCCTGCCCCCGTCCCTATCCTTATACCTGCATTGCTGGAGCACTCGCCAGCTGCGAGCCTGTCATCACGTGGGGCCTGGCTTCCTCCCTCCCCTGGAGGATGCCAGAACCCAGCTGCAGTCCCCTGCTCACTCCTGTCCTTCTGTGAGGGGGGCCCTGTCTCCAGGGCTGGAGGGCCTGCTTGCTCCCTTCCCAGGCTTCTAAGACGGGCTGCAGGGCAGGCCCAGATGTGGGAGGGGAGCCTGGAAAGAGGGGCACCCTTCTGGGCAGCACCTGTGAGCCCCTTTCACCCCAAGAACAGGGGTGCTTTGGGGAAAGGCCTGTCTTCCTGGTCCCTGTGGCCAGTCCCCATGTCCCGGCATGGACACCTCTGGGACCTGTCCCCTGAGGCAGATCCAGAGGCCTTCCCAAAGTCTAGGTGGCCTCTTTCCTTGGAGCTCCTTGTCCCTGTACCATCACCCCCCCAGCACCATGGCCAGGACGGGCCCGGAAGAGCATGCTGTCCTATGGGCAGCCGTCCAAACTCCGGATGCCCTCCGTGCCCACGGAAGCCGTGCAGTAAGTGGCCAGGAGATTACTGATGCATGAACCCTATGGTTCATTTCTGTAGGACTCTCCCTTTCTAGAAGTTTTCTCTTCAGTTGTCATGGGCTGACTCCTGAAGACTCTGTCCTTGGGGGCAAAAACCCAGGCCAGAGGGTGGGTTGGGGGCCTGGGGGAGGCTGGGGTGGAGGGACAGAGCCTGAGGACCCAACGAGACTCAGACCCCATCCTATCCCTCTCAGTCCCTTGAGCAGCCCGGACCAGCCCTGCAAGGCCAGGGCTGGGGGAGGGGCCCTCCAGTAGGAAGCCTCCTGTGGCCCGCAGTCATTCATGCTTCTCCCTGGGGCGCTCTGGTTCCAAAGCCACCCTTTCTCTATTTCCCATGTGTCTGCCTGCAGCCTGCCAGAGCCCAGCCGTGCCCAGGCAGGGGGGACCCTGCAGGTGCGAGGCGGTGGTCAGGGGATGGAGGGCTGCTTAAGAAAGACCATGAGTGTAAAGCAGGCCCTTCGTGTATGTTCCCGGGAGGTTTACAAACTGTGGTACAGATGAGAACGCCCACAGTGTCCACAGCCCCGTGACACACCGGAGCCAAAGATGGAAACAATCCAGTGTCCATCCACAGAAGAACAGATACACAGAACGTGGTCTCCCCAGGCCCTGGGCTCTTCTTCAGCCATGGAAAGGGTTGCACTTGATCTTAGCCAAAAGGCCGAGAAGCGATGAGCCATGGAAAGGGTTGAAGCTCTGATCGGGCCCACGGCGTGAACGCATCCTGGGAAGAGCATGTAACTGTTTGTAACAGTATTGTTAGGTCTGTCATTAAACGAATCGAGACTGAGACAAAGTTAAAGTTATGCAAAGCTCTAGTCTACGCCAAGGATTAGAAATCAGACTGACCGTCCAGGGCCATCTCCGAAGAGAGCGACCCCTCCCCATCTTACAGGCCACCTTTTATCGGGCGAAACTACAACCCATCTTGGCATCTCAACCCACCGGGTTTGTGTGTCTCTCGCTGATTGGCCAGTTCCATCCGGTCTGGTGACGTGTTACTCAAGATGACCCGTACCAGGAACCGTTACAAACAGTACTTCGTACGGATTGGATGCCTCCGTCTGGCCTGACTCGTCCCTGTGTTCTGGGCTCTGTTATCAGAACTAGCTGACCACATTTTACTGGTTTCCCGGACTCGTTTCTAAGTAAGTTTCTCCGGGGGGAGAGAGTCAGTTTAAGTTTACTGCACAAACAACAAAATGCCCATTTGCCCAAGATGGAGTCGCTCTGGCTAAATAGGTCCCTACAAGTACGTAACTTGACACCCAGTACAGGCGTTGTCCAGACCGCCAGGACAAGAGGCCGGGGCTCGGCTCCCCCTCAGGGCCAAGCTCCTGGCTTTGAGGCTGAGAGATTTTTTTTTTTAATTTTTTTTTTTAATTTATTTATTTGTCAGAGAGAGAGGGAGAGAGAGCGAGCGAGCACAGGCAGACAGAGTGGCAGGCAGAGGCAGAGGGAGAAGCAGGCTCCCTTCTGAGCAAGGAACCCGACGCGGGACTCGATCCCAGGACGCTGGGATCATGACCTGAGCCGCAGGCAGCTGCTTAACCAACTGAGCCACCCAGGCGTCCAAGCTGAGAGATTTTTTTGATACGGCTTAATCCGAGCCACGTTGCATGGGGTCGCTGCTGGAAGAGCCGTAGGAAAAGTCAGTTCGATAGGACGGTTTGCGCCACACTGTTGCGGGAGGATTTCCGCCTCAAGTATCTTGCCGAGGAGGCCAGTGGCCCCGGGATCTCGTTCTCGCTGCCTCTCTGCTCCCGACCCCCCGCCACAGCCCCGAGCCCCGGGGATCGGGTCCGGCCCTGCTGCCTCTCTTCCGGCTTCCAAGAGGGAGGACGGGGCATCTGAGGGACAGCCTGTCTGGAGAGGTACCCTTCGGCCGGCCACCGCTGGGGAAGCCCTTGTTCCGCGAGGGGACGGGAGACGGAGTGAGCCCACAGCCCGCGAGTCCTCGGCCAGCCACACCCGTCTGTTTGGGAGAAGCATCTGGAAACTGTCTGGCCCCCGTCTCACTGTCTGGAGTGGGGTGGGGAGCCCCCTTATCCAGGGGGTGTACGGGGCTGCAAAGCAGGGAGACACACAGGTGCGAGGCAGCATTGCCGGGGTGCAGATGGCGGGCAGGCCTGGAAGAGCAAACCCGGATGACTTTGTGCCCTGGGAGCCCACGGCCTCGTGATGGGCTCAGAAAGAAGGAAAGAAGGGAAGGAAGCAGAGGCCAATGATCATGATGCCTGCGGTGTTTCCTGCGCCCAGAGGAGCGTGGGATACCTGTTAGCACGGGCCGCACCAGGCAGACACTTATCAGGGTTGGTCTGTCCCTTCATCCGGGAGCTGTGTCAGAAACCCCATTTTGCAGATGGGTAAACCGAGGCTATGCGGGCTGTATGTGTGCGTGTGTGTGTGTGTGCGTGTGTGTGTGAGTGTGATGGGAGCTGGTAGAGCATGCACACCTCAGCTCACCACTCACGGCTGACCGAGCTGCAGTGGGAGGGGTCCGAGCGGACACCCCCTCAGAGCCGTACCTCCGGGGGACAGGTGTGGCCGGTGGTGGCGCTCTGAAACAGCTGTTGCCATGCACGGCTGTAAACGTCCCCGGCCCAGGGTGTGGTGGGGACCTGTGAATTCAGTGGTAGTCCCTCTTGTGTTTCAGGTGCGAATTGGCCGACTTTGCGTTTCGTAAGGGGGAGAGTCCAGAGTGGGCCTGACCTAATTAATCAGTGAGATATTGGAAAGAGGTCGAGTTCGATGGGTTTGGGGTGAGGACGAGCCGGACAGAGGGGGTGGGCGCCCAGCCTTGGGGATGCACTGTCCCCGAGTCGCTCACTTTAACACGGTTCATTTTACGTTATGTGACTTTCACCGCAATAAAACACAGCCACGAAGGGACTGTCCTAGCACGGGCAGCACCAAACCCTGCCCACGGGGTGACTCTCATTTGTTTCTCAGAGTTCTGGGAGCTGGAAGGCTGGGATCGGGGTGCTGGCAGGTCTGGTGGGGCGCACTTGCCGGCTTGCAGATGGCTGTTGTCCCGGCCTCCGGTGGCGGGGGACAGAGAGAGGAAGCAGTCCTCGTGTCTCCTCTCGGGGGTGTCAGATCCCATTCCCCGGGCTGCACCGTCAGGCTCTTACCACTCTCCGTGGCCCTGCCCCTAACGCCGGCGCTGGGGGGGTTGGCGTTGCAACATATGAGTTTTGGGGGACACTCGTAGTTCCTAACGGGATCAGAAAGGCAGGGGCAGCCGTCCCAGCGACCTGGTCGGTGGCCTGGTGGAAAGCCAACAGTATTCTGCGAGGGGCTGCAGGGGCCCCGGCGGGAGGGACCGCAGGCTGCCTCTCCGAGCCCAGAGTGGCCCTGGCCCTATGAGCCCCAGCCAGCGGCTTCAGTCTTACAAACGCAAGGAAATGAGTTCTGTCGATGACCACGGGAGCCCGGGAGGGTCCCCGGGGCCTCAGACGCCGGTCTGGCCAGCACCTGGACGGGGCACGCACGGAAACAGCAAGGCCGTAAGTGGGTCTGTCCTAAGCGGCTGAATTTGTGCTCGTTTGTTACACGACACCGGAAACAAAGACAACAGGGTGGGCCGGCCCGGAAGAATGTTCCGGAACCGTTTGTTACACAGCACCGGAAAGGAAGACCACAGGGTGGGCGGACCAGGAAGAATGTTCCAGAAGTGAGGAGCCAGGCTCAGACGAGGTTCGTGCCGTGCCGCGCTCACTTTCTGGATGGTGAGCATGTGGAGAAGGATCCGGAAGCCAAAGGATGGTGGTTGCGTCTGCACCGGTGGCTCCTGCCCGTGGGCCCACGTGAGGGGGCCGCTTGCCCAGGTCACCTACCCTGCCTCTGCTCCCCGGGAAGGCTGAGCAGGCTGGCGCCGCTCCAGGTGAGACCCTGTGGGGTGCAGCCTGGTTTTTATTAAGTATCATAAGCTTGGGGTTAATCCCGCCCAGAAACAAGCATTTATTCCGTCCCGAGGTAAACACCAGGGCTTTGGGACTCACGGCCTCCTCAGGGGCTCTTATCCCAAGGCAGAGCCTGGAGTCTGGAGAACAGGGAGGGCAGGAAAGGACACACCAGCCCTGCCGGCCACCTGGGAGTGGGCAGAGCCCGGCGGGAGTGCTCTGTGTCCCTGTCCAGCTGCTGTGAGGGGGTGTGTAAGGGTGTGTGGGGCCCTGGAAGCTTTTCTGGGGACGTTTCTAGTCCCGTGTCAGGCTCCATGTGGCTCAGGCAAAGCTGACTCAGGACCGAGGTCCCCTCTCGGTGAGGGACCCCCTCACATCCCTGTGCGTGGGCGGAGTGGGAAACTGAGGCTGGAACTCAGGCGTTCCGTGGGAGGAGGCATGGCCAGGGAAGCTCACATGCCACAGGGGTCCGTGCTGGGCTACATAGGGTCCCCCCCAAAGTCACGTCTACCCAGAGCCTGTGGCCGTGACCTTGTTCGGAAATAGGGCCTTTGCAGTTGCAGTTCGTTAAGGATTTCAAGGTGAGAGCATCCTGGTGGGCCCTGAATCGGCCTGGTGTCCTTGTAGGAAGAGACAGAGAAGCGGCCCTGTGAGGACACAGGCGGGAAGAAGGGCCTGCGGGTCTCAGGGGAGCCTGGCCTCCAGAGCTGTGAGCCCTCAGATCTGGGTTGAAAGTCCCCCTGCGTGTGCTGCTTGGCTCAGGCAGCCCAGGACACTAACTAGGCTTAAAGAAGGAATGTCCAAGCTTTGCCCACCCTGTGTAGGCCGTGGACGCGGGTCTGCGCCGGGCGGGGGCTGCCTGCACGTGTGGGGGATGCGGCAGGGCATCTGTAACCACGGGGGGGTGGGGGGGCGCCCGACGGTGGGGGAGAGGGAGGGCTTCCCGTTGGGGGAAGGGTCTGCTGTCAGCCAGAAGCCGCTCTCCCGTCCGCTGGGAGCCAGGCTGCAGACATTGCAGAGAACCCCAGCGTCAGTCGGCCGTAGGGACCGGACGCCTGTCTTAGCTACTTCCTCCTCACCCTGCTGGTGAGGGAGGTGTGCCTGCCCTCGGCTTCTGGGACGGTGGGCACTCAGCACCCGGTACTGGACAGATGAGACCGATAGTGGTTTACCGGTCCTGTGTCCTAACGGCCCGGGCCATGCAGGGCCATGGCCGTGGCGCCCGGGAGCAGAGGGAGCCAGCGGGGGCTGCGGGGCAGGCTGTGTAGGAACAGGAGGGCGAGGCGCCCCCGGCTTCCCCGGGGAGGACCTGCTGTGTTTGTGGGAACCATGTCACGGGCCAGCGGGGCATCTGAAGCCCACTCACCACTCAGGGACGGTGGGAGCCGGGCTCCATCTGGTCAGGACGGCCTTTCCATGGAAGCCCAGGTTGGAGCGGGGCGGGACAGCAGTTAGGCCCTCGAGGAGCCTCCCTGGTCTCAGATGTCCAGGCAGCATGTACTATGGGTTCTTAATGGGAGGCCTTACACTGAAGATGCCTGGGATCCTGCACAGTGGGGGCCGTGGCCTCCCTGTGGCTGGCTCCTGGGGGACGACCCGGTGTCACCAGCGGGATCAGTGTGCGAACAGGGGCGGCGTTCTTCCCTGGAACATCTCTCTCCTCCCCCTCCTCTGACTGCTTCCCCTGACTTCCTTGTCTGAATGGGATTCTCCTGCGCAAACACTTGGGGCGCCGATCCCCCCGGGGAGGCTGCTGGCGGGGACTTCATGGCTCCCAAACACTGGTCTGTATATTCTTCTCCTCTCCCTGGGGACGTGCAGTGCACATGTCCCCCAAGCGGCCTGCACACGCCAGGCCCCGTTAAGGCGGTTTGGGACCCCGCCGCTGGGTGCGGTCATGATCGAAGCTGCAGTTCACGGTCAGTCACGGGCTCGCTCGCGTTTGCCAGCCCTGTGCCCCGGCCACTGTGCCTGCTGCCCGTCACCGTCACCTGTCGGCAGACCCTGTGTTCTCCCTGCTTCTGGGGCTCAGACCCCAGAAACACGGCAGAGTGGGTCCCCTCGTCCCTGGGCTTCCCAAAGTTCCTCTTAGGAAGGAAGGCGTCACCCTTTCTTCCCCGGGGAAGTTAACCTCCTGTGAAGCGTGATTTGCCGGGAAGAAAACATTTTGTCTGCTCCCCGGGAGGACAGTGTGGGGCTCCGGGGCCTGTCCCCCTTGCTAGGAACCCACTGCAGGAGACTCCCTCGTTCAGCCCTGGACGGATGGGCAGAAAATCAATGGTTTTGCTCTGCTGACGGTGGGGACACAGCTCCGGCTGCCCTGGGGACTGGGGTGAGTGCAGCGGGCCAGCGGCAGCTGGGGGTGCCCCCACCCTAGAGAGCGGGGCCTTTCTGTGTGTGTTTTATGTTTGAAAAACTTCCTTATGAAAGAATTGTCGGCTCACAGAAGAATCCCGGAGGCAGGTGGTGGGGCTCCCATGTTCGCCGTGGCGTGGGCTCTGCCCCGTGGCGTGGGCTCTGCCCCGTGGCGTGGGCTCTGCCCCGTCACGCGGGTCCTCCACTCACATCCTTCTTCGCGCCTACCACCCCGCGTCCATCGCACGGAGCGGTCACGGCTCCTTGGTCTCTGGTCTGCGACCCTCTGTCGTCTCTCCTTTTCCCCCTCGTGGACCCTCTCCCAGAGCACGGTTCACACCTTCCCCCCAGTCTTGGCATTTGTTGGCGCTTTGAGCATTTGGTTTGAATTCCAGAAGTTCCGGGAACAGCCCTTTTGCCCTCCTCTGCAGAACCTAACTCAGGCGGCCACGGATCTCCAGGCAATGTCTTTGTGGAGCGCGTGGTGAGTTAGGGGACCCAGGGAAGCTGTCACTGCAGGGACACGTCAGGGACCCAGCGGTGCGAGCAGTTCCGAGAAGCCGCTCTGCCCAGATGTCCCCGAGAGAGAAACGACCTGGGGCTCTGCTCCCGGCTTAGGTTCTGCTCGCTAATGGGACTTCTAGGGTCAGATCAAAAGGCACTAGCGTCGTCAAACCCACGTTGCTGCCACCAGAATGTCACTTCTGTCAAGACGAACGTGTGTAGTCCATCAAGCGGCAGGGCTGGCTGGGAAACTGATTATAAGAAACAGCAGAGACGCAGCCTCCCCGGAGGGCCGCCGATCACCTCCGACACGTGTGCCCTCAGCCGCACTGCTGCACCTTCAGGGGCCCTTGTAAAGGTGGGTTCTGGGCCTTTCCGAGCGTGTTCATTGCAGCGCCCGCGGTGCGTCCCCCTAGGTCGTGCGGAGAGCTGAGAGGGCAGTCCTCACCACTCCTATCTGCTCGGTTCTGACTCTTCTCTGGTACCTGCTGGACAGCTTCCAAGAAAAGGATCTAGAAATTCAACCTGAAAGGCTAAGCCGGGAGCCTGAGGGACGGCGTTCACCGACGGCTGCTCCTCGGGGCAGAAGGCTGGTTGACACCCACAGTCCCAGCCTCCGGCCCTCTGGCTGGGGACACTTCCTGCTTCCCTGGCCGGGGGGCAGGGCCCCTCAGCTGCTTGCACAACCTCAGAGAGGGGTCGCTCCCTCCAGAAGTTTCCGGGGAGGCCCGCCCGACGTCGGCAGTGCAGGCTGGGGGTCTCAGTCCTTGCTGGACCCGGCTCTCGGGCAGCGGCGCAGGGCAGGGGCTGTGGGCTCAATTCCACCCCCCAGAGCCCAACACTGGCCTGCCCCCCGCACCCCGGAGTCTGTGCTCAGGGAAGCTTTGCACAGGTGAATCGTGGGAGGCGCTCGGGAGAGCTTTTTGCTCAAGCCCCAAAGCCCTGTGGGCTTCCAGAGCCGCCAGAATGTTCCCCAACAGCATGTCCTGTTTGGTCAGCACTCGGTGTGGACTGTGGGGCCGTCGGTGTCGGTTAATCGTGTCCTGTGTGAACGAAGTGTTCGGTGGGGCTGGGACGGAGGGGCCCGGGGGCGCTGGGCCTTCGTGGTCAGGGCTGCCCGGACGCAAGGCCCGGGGGCGGGGCCCTAGGGAGGAGGAGTGGAGGGTGTGCCGGGTCTCCCCCAAAATGGCAGAGGGAAGTCTACAGGTTAGCTGGGGACGCGTCCTCGTGTGTCCTTGGAGCAGATGGCAGACCTGCTGGACAGGCTTTCAGGCGGGGGCTGGAATAGTTTCTGAGTTAGTTATCCTGGAGGGGAGGGGAGCAGCTGGGTCCCTTGCCTGGGGCGGGGAAGAGTCCATGGAAGGGGCCTCATGACCCTCCCAGGCAAGTCGGGGGAGCAGGGGGTGGGGTGGGCAAGGGGCTTCAGGTCAGTTTGCTTACTGCGCCCAGAGCCCAGCTCGTCCTGGGCTGCCCCCGTCCCCCCAAATGCAGTGTTTCCTGGAGCTCGTGGCCCAGGGCTGGGGACGGGCCAGCAGGGGCTGCTCCTTCTTGCACCCAGACTTTTCCACATCTTGGGGCCCCTGGGTAATTCAGGGTCATCTTATTATAAGCTCAGCTGACTAGAATACTTGATTCCCTCTTGCCAGGTAAGCTGACATCTTAATCTTGAGGATTAAGATGTGGACCCATTAAGGATTAAGGATTAAGGACCCATTGAGGATTAAGATGTTTGGGGACCCATTATTTGGCCACTGTAAGACCCATCCCCGTGAGGTTTCGAACCCTGGGGCGGGGGTATCTTGCTCCTGCCTGTGTCCCAGAAAGTGCAGGGCAGGAGAGGCTCTTGGCGTACATGCTGGCTGGGTGGCCAGTGTGAGGGGCCAGAGTCTCACGCAGGACCTGGGTGTCCCCTCTTGCAGACATCAGCGAGACACTGAGATGAACACAAGCCTCATTCGTGTCTTTGGAGCAGCCCTGCCCGTCCGAGATGGAACGAGAGTGTCCCCTAGCCACACAGCGAATTATGACCCAGGTGAGAGATGGTTTAAGGATCGAGTTTACCCACTCTATCCAAAGTATTACCCCTCGAGGCTGTGGTTGAAATGCATTCTCAATGCGTTATTTTATTTAATTTATTTTTATATATTTATTTATTTATTTGACAGACAGAGATCACAAGTAGGCAGAGAGGCAGACAGAGACAGAGGAGGAAGCAGGCTCCCCGCTGAGCAGAGAGCCTGATGCGGGGCTCGATCCCCGGACCCTGAGATCATGACCCGAGCCGGAGGCAGAGGCTTAACCCACTGAGCCACCCAGGCGCCCCTATCAATGCGTTATTTTAAATTCTTGTTTCTTGCTCCAAGCCTGTGAGAGGCAGTGTGTCTTCTGCAGAGCCTCTCTGTTCAGACCAGCCACGTTTCCAAGCCTTACCGGCCATGTGGAGTGGGTGGCTGTGGTAGTGGGAGGCGTGGTTCTGCGTCCCTGGGAATTTGCGGGGAGAATGTCTCCTAGTTCAGAAGACACATTACCACTTTCCTGTCTTTGCGGTCCATCCTCCCCCACTCCCTCTTTCTCTTCTTCAGTCTTTAGGGGACGGTGGCCGTTCTCCTCACCCCCAGAGGGAGTATCCCCGGGTCACTCATCCTTCTAGGCTTCTGTTTGCTCCTCTGTCTCATGGAGAAGGGGGTTCTTACTCCCCTGCCTCATCGAAACGACTGAACAGCAGGCTCCCGGCTCTGGTACCTGCAGCTGGATGTCCGTGTCCTCACACCTTCACGCTCAGCCCCATGGTGGGCCCTGCACCTGGCAGTCGAGGAGACCGTCCTGGCCGCCAGGAGCTCCCTTCCCCAGAGGCAAGGCAGGGAAAGGTTTTCTAGAAACTAAGAAGTGGTATATAGAGGGTCCTAAATGCTCAGCGCCTGGAAGTCAGGGAGACAGCCCGTGACCCAAAGGAGATGAGATCCCTGGACGGCCCTCTGGGATTCTGTGCCGGAGAGCAGGACAAAATCCCTCTCCGACTTCTGTCCCAGCGCCAGGGCACGTGGCCCGCTCTCCTCGGCTGTCCCACTGCAGCAAATTCCCCCGTTCCTTGGTGGTTGAGTCACTGCGGATCCCAGGGCCCGGCCTCCTCGCCCAGTACAGGCTGGCGAGCCCGTCCTGGAAGGGCTGTGTGGCTTTCCTCACATTCATAGGGGGTAGAAGGGTCCCCATCCTCTGTAATCTTCACCCCCAGCTCTCGGTCACCTCAGTGGTCATGAAAGGATGGGAAGGGACACACTTCAGAGAGGAAAATTTTGAGGTCGCGTAATACTCCGTGGTTCTCTGTGAGGTAAAGGCACGGGAGTCAGAACTTGTTCTGGATTTGGGTCTAGTTCTGGAAGACTGTGTGGATCCATGGAGAATCATGGTCTGCGTGTTGGGGCAACCCAGGGAAATTCTGGAAGGTTCTGTTGTCCAGGGAGTCAGTAGAGGCTGTGTGGCCAGGCCGCCAAGACATCGGGGCCCTCCGCAAATGGCTGGCTGTCATTAAGGGCTGGTAGGAGCAGGGAGTTTGTGTGCATAATCGGTTCTACGTGTTTTTTTGTTTTTTAAAGATTTTATTTATTTATTTGACAGACAGAGATCACAAGTAGGCAGAGAGGCAGGCAGAGGAAGGGGGGAAGCAGGCTCCCTGCTGAGCAGAGAGCCTGATGCGGGGGTCGATCCCAGGACCCTGGGATCATGACCTGAGCCGAAGGCAGAGGCTAAACCACTGAGCCACCCAGGCGCCCCATCTCTGGGAGTTTCTGATTGGCTTTCAGACACGTCTGTTTCCGGAGGCATCAAAGCCAAGCCCAAGAAGCACTTTGCCCCAGAGCACCTACAAATTTGGGAAAATTGTTTGCTCCTCAAGGTCTTCCAAATTTCCTGATTCCCTGGGCTGCCCTTCCTTGTCCCTGTAAGGCCTGGTCCCAGGGCTGTTTCCCTGGGAGAGCTTGGTGGCTGTGGATTTGTAACTAAAAGCAACTTTTCTTCCTTGGAGTGGCTGGTCCTGCCTGATTCCCTGAACGGGATCTCCCAGGCGACCCTCTAGGGCAGCCCTGGACACGCAATCAACGTGTCCCATTGCACCCTGGGGAAAAGTAAAACAGGTGCTTATTGAACCCATGCCATTCAGTGTTTTGCCATGAAAAGTAAGAGTTTCTGGATTCTCCGGGCTCGGTGAAAATCATACACGTTTTTAAATGTTTAACTTCAGCTTCTGAAAGTAGTTTTACTATATGGCTTCACAGTTTACTAGATGGCTTTGCAAGAGATGGGAGATGGGGCTTCCTCGTGTATCCGGAACATCCAGGACATCCAGCATACCCCAGCCACACACGCACAGTGACGTTCCCGCAACTCCTGTTTGTCGTAAGGGAGAAGTTGTGTCTCGCTGGCCCTCAGCCCTGAAAGCTGTCTGAGCTCAGAAGTCTGTTCCCAGGGATGCCTGGGTGGCTCAGTTGGTTAAGCGGCTGCCTTCGGCTCAGGTCATGGTCCCAGCGTCCTGGGATCGAGTCCCACATCGGGCTCCTTGCTCAGCAGGGAGCCTGCTTCTCCCTCTGCCTCTGCCTGCCGCTCTGTCTGCCTGTGCTCGCTCGCTCTCTCTCCCTCTCTGACAAATAAATAAATAAAATTTAAAAAAAAATAAAGGACAAAAATCTCAACATAGAATATGTTATTCTATGTTGAATAATTATTCTGAGAATTCTCAGAATATTATTCTCAGAATAATTATTCTGAGGCATAATCTCTTTTGTTTGTTTGTTTTTTGTTTTTTAACCCGACCCCATCAAGTAGAGAGATTTGATAAGTCTGGGGTAGACATCTCTCTTCTTATAAAATTTTATGGGTCGCTCTGATGTACATCTCTCACTGAGAATCTCCGGCCTAGAGAATGCTCAAATTAGGCACGTTTGAGGCCCACTAAACATTCTGAGATTGCGGCTGCTCGATTCCCTCGTGAGCTGACAGAGGCACCGTCTCGGCTCCCAGGGAAGCGAGAGATACAGGAAACAGGACGGAGTTATTTCCTAAAGGGGTTTGATCAGTGCGTTCATCTGTGCTCACAGCTCTTGTGGAAAACCAGGGCCTTAGGGAGGATGGGGGGAGGGATCACTCTGTCGGTGGAGCACTTGACTCCTGGTTTGTTTTTTGTTGTTTTTTTTTTTAATTTGTCAGAGAGAGAGGGAGAGAGAGCAAGCGAGCACAGGCAGACAGAGTGGCAGGCAGAGGCAGAGGGAGAAGCAGGCTCCCTGCCGAGCAAGGAGCCCGATGTGGGACTCAGTCCCAGGACGCTGGGATCATGACCGGAGCCGAAGGCAGCTGCTTAACCAACTGAGCCACCCAGGCGTCCCTTGACTCCTGGTTTTGCCTCAGGTCGTGATCTCAGGGTCCTGTGGTCGAGCCCTGCTTCGGGATCTGTGCCCAGCGTGGGGTCTGCTTGGGATTCTCTCTCCCTCTCCCTCTGCCCCTCCCACTCATGCTCTCTCTCTAAAGGAAATACGTAAATCTTCAAAAAAAAAATGTTATTCTGACCATTTTCAGTGCGCAGTCCCGTGGCATGAAGCACAGTCACAGTGTCGGGCTCGATCCCAGGACATCCCTACCCTCGGTCCCAGAACGCTCATCCCCTGCCCCCACTGGAACTCTGCCCCATGATACCCTGGCCGTCCCCCCGCCGCCCCGCCCCAGGCCTGGCGCCCACCACCTACCTGCTGTCCCTGTGAATTAGAGGATCCTGGTGACCTCATGTAAGTGGGATCGTGCACTATCTGTGCTTTCATGATGGGCTTATTTCCCTGCGTGTCGTGTCCTCCGAGTGCATCCCTGCCACAACGTGTGTCCGAATCTCCTTGCTTTTCGTGGCTGAATCACGTCCCATCTTCTGACCCTTCTCATTTATTTATCTGAGATTTATTTATTTTAGAGAAAGAGTGTAAGTTTGGTGGGGGGGACAGAGGGAGGGAGAGAGAATCTTGCAGTAGACTCCCCACTGATCCCAGAGCCCGATGTGGGGTTCGATCCCACGACCCTGAGACCATGACCTGAGCCGAAATCAAGAGTTGACCGCTTAACCAACTGGGCCACCCAAGCGCCCCTTCTGACCCCTTTTAAAATGTGATTTTCACCTGTTCGATTGGGTTGAACAGTAAGAAATGCAATTGGTCTGTGGTCCCGCCAGGGGGTAACTATCTAATTACGGCAGAAGAGTTCCCGTGTGTCCTCGCCTCACCCAACCAGCTAGTGGGGGAAGGGATACTCACGGATGTGCCCTCCCGGGTGATGGGGGCAGTTCCCACCCTCTCCCCCGCTCCAGGGCAGGCGGGACTGAGTCTTTCCAAAGTAAGGAGTCTGGTGCGGGTCACGCCTGGGGGGCTCAGCGGGTCGAGCGTCTGACTTTGTATTTCAGCTCAGGTCGTGATCCCCGGGTCCCAGGATTGAGCCCCCCATCAGGCTCTGCGCTCAGCAGGGGGCCTGCTTGAGATTTTCTTTCTCCCACTCCCTCTGCCCCATGCTTGAACTCTCTAAATAAGTAAGTAACTAACTAAATAAGTAAATACAATCTTCAAAGAAAAAAAAGAGTCTGGAGAAGGAAAAACAAACTTTACAGCTGAGAAAACTGGCAGATTGACCTTGACCTGGTGATCAAGGGGAATGAGTTGGAGGGACATCAGGCGTCCCTGCTATGACGTGGTGCGAGGGGGCCTCACCTCATGGAGGCTGTTCCCCAAAACCCCTAACCCCGGTGTAACAGAGCGATCGTGATCTGACTGGAGGAGGGGTGGGCGAGGTGGCCCACGGCCAGGTGTTGACTGGACCACATTGGGATCGTGCTCCCACCGTGCTGTTGGAGCCCCGTTTTAAAGGCTCTTCAGCCAAGGTTGAAGTCTATCCAAGCATGTTTGTTTTCCTAATGTTTTCATGCTGGTCTTTATTTATTTTGTTTTCTAAAGATTGATTTATTTATTTTGGAGAGAGTGAGTGAGCTAACACGCATGGGGGAGGGGCAGGAGAGGGAGAGGCAGGCTCCCTGCTCTGCACGGAGCCCAATGTAGGGCTTGATCCTAGGACCCTGACACGGCGACCTGAGCTACAATCACAAGTCGGATACTCAACCTACTGGGCCACCCAGGCGCCTCTCATGGGGGTTTTAAGTGGCAATGGCCCTATTCAGGTACCAGCAAACACTTCTAAACTCTCCCAGTGTGGAGCCATCACAGCCAGAGTTCTGTACTTAGAGCATCGGAGACTGAGGTCCTGGAGGAGACGGGAGTCCCACCCACCCCAGTGGCTGTCCAGTTGGCAGCGGCCTGGGCAGTCAGGTGCGGCACCCAGCCCGCCAGTGGTCAGGGGCGGGGGGTGTGGGAGGCAATGCTGTGGGCCCCCCCTGTATCGTCACTCCCCCGGAGGATGCTCCCTTACCTCTCGGTCCTGAGCACCAAACTTGGGCTTCAGAAGGGGGGTACATTATCTGCCCTGGTTGTGGCCAAGGACCATATTGTGTCTCTCTGGCCACGGCACTAGGCTCAAGGGTGCAGAAACCATATGGCACCACGTGTCAGACCCTCCTTCCTTTTGAAGGCTCAGTGACGCTCGGTGTGCAAATGAACGTCAGCATTGAACTTTGCCAACAGGTTCAGAAAGCACCTGAGACCTGGTGCTTGAATAAGGGATGTTGATCCATAGAAGACCCATAGAAATCCCGGTCTGGGGGCGCCTGGTGGCTCAGTGGGTTAAGGCCTCTGCCTTCGGCTCAGGTCATGATCCCATGGTCCTGGGATCGAGCCCCGCATCGGGCTCTCTGGTCGGCGGGGAGCCTGCTTCCTCCTCTCTCTCTGCCTGCCTCTCTGCCTACTTGTGATCTCTATCTGTCAAATAAATAAGTAAAATCTTAAAAAAAATACATTAAAAAAAAAAAAAAGAAATCCCGTCTGATCGGTCTGGCGTGTGGCCTGGGCGTTGGGTGGTTTCAAATCTCCCAGGTGAGTCTAGTCTGCAGCCAAGGCTGAGAACCGCTGCGGGGGGCCTGCCCCTCTACCTGTGCTCCTGAGATGCCAGGGCAGGGCAGGAAGCAGGCAGGCAGGGAGGGCTTCCTGGAGGAGGGGCCATGAGCCTCGCAAGCAGAGAGGAGCTCCTGAGGAAAGGCACAGGACAAGAGGGTGGGAAAGAACCAGCTGACGTTCCTGGATGTCATAGCTGGATCTTCTGGGTGCAAGCGAGAGGAAATGCAGTATGCGTACATTTCAGCGCAAAGGGGGTTTGGGACGTCAGCACTGACCTCAGTGGGGAACTCGTGGGGAGTGTAGGACCTCGGCTTTCCCCAGATGTCCTGAGTCAGAACCTTCCTGCTAACCAGAGCCCTGGGGGAACTCATCTGCACGTAAGGTTCAAGACGTGTGGCTTTAGAAAATGGAAAATGAGAACCAAAATTTAACAGGATGGAATAGTCTGGCTCGCCAGGGGTTTCCTGCGATCTGGTGCAGTAATTGTATCTGCAGATCTAGTCTCCTTGATTTTCAAGTCTGTGTGTGCAAGTCCAAGGAGCATTACCTTCCTGGCCCAAGCAAGGGGCATGCGGGGGCACCCAAGCTGGCGCCCTGGGTCTCCCCAGCCTTATCCCTCCATGGAAACGATACCTTCCTCCTCACTGTGTCTCGGCGTGCGGGCTGCGTCAGCATTTGGCGCCTGGGGGAGTGGGCTAACCAGTATAAAAAAGAAAATCAGTCCTTTTTTTTTCTTTTTTAAAAGATTTTATTCGGGACGCCTGGGTGGCTCAGTCGGTTAAGCGGCTGCCTTCGGCTCAGGTCATGATCCCAGCGTCCTGGGATGGAGTCCCGCGTCGGGTTCCTTGCTCAGCAGGGAGCCTGCTTCTCCCTCTGCCTCTGCCTGCCACTCTGTCTGCCTGTGCTCGCTCGCTCTCTCTCTCAATCTGACAAATAAATAAATAAATAATCTTTAAAAAAAATAAAAGATTTTATTCATTTATTTGACAGAGAGACACGGTAAGAGCAGGAACACAAGCAGGGAGAGTGGGAGAGGGAGAAGCAGGCTCCTGGTTGAGCAGGGAGCCCGATTCGGGGCTGTATCCCAGGACCCTGGAATCATGATCTGAGCCGAAAGCAGACGCCTAACGACCGAGCCCCCCAGGTGCCCCAAGAAAATCAGTTCTGATCGCTAGGAATTGTTTATTTCTGCCCTTGACTCTGATACTGCCCTCGGTGCTCCTTTCCTGTGCGTTAAGAAATGTAATGAACTGTGCATCCCGCAGACTATTAAAGACGCACCCCCTCTCCTTACTCCCGCTCCTGAGCCGAGGAAGTGGAAGTCACCTTGAAACCTGAATTTGCAAACACTGAAGCATCTCCACCCCCAGCCCCAACATGCGGGCTTAGATTCCCTCGAGCCCCTGATGGTTTTCCCAGAGCCTCTGCTTAAAGGTACGGGACTTGATGTGGTCAGTGGGTACTGAACTCACAGCCTGAACCCATGGTGGCCTCCGGGCAGTTAGGGGACGGCGCAGTGCTCCCGCTCGGGAATGCCGTCTCACGCAGCCAACTCATCCACAAATACATACAAACGAGAGAAAATGTGTCAGTCAACAGACGTCTGTGCAGGCGGGAGGAGGGGAGACAGGAAGGCAGAGGCCCCCCGAGCTTGCTGCTCCCCGCGCGTGTCTGGGAACGTTACAGCTCAGTTTGGTTGAGCAGACGATTTCCCAAATACGGGATCTGGGAATAATGAGAACCGATGGACCACGCCTTGGAAAAAAAGCATTTTTGTGGAGAGGGAGTCTGGAATTTGAATGCTGAATAATTTTAGAAGGTTGATTCTTTTTTTTTTTTTAAACTGGATAATTAGGGAAAATAAGTATAGCAAATTGGGAATGGTGCCAGGCAAGCCCGTTTTTGCTTTGTTGCTGTCATTGCTGCCCAACCAGAAACTAGGAAGCGGGGAATTCCGCTCAGTGTCGGAGAGCTTCTTTGCCTGGCGGGGCGGCCCCCTCGCACCCTGTCCCTGGAAGATCAGGACAGGGCCTGTGGGTGGGAAGGCTCCCAAAGCATGTGACACGTGAGTGGGTTTATGAAAGTGAGCAGGTGTCGGTTTTCCTGCTGGTGGAAAATACGTTTCTCAAAGTCGGGGGAACGGGTGGAAGGGAAAACCTGCGGGTCGCTTGCCTTGTTGCCGGGACCCCTTGAGTAGAGTGGAGCGCACTGAGTTTCCCTGAGCCGTTTCTCTGAAACCCCGCATGTGAAGGAGCAGAAGGTTCGATTGTCCTAAAATCTGATAAGAGTCTAGTGTTCAGAACGGCCCAGTTATGTGCTCAGCCTCAAAGGGAGACGCAGGCCAGGTGCTCCTGAGACGCGCTGGGGAGGTTTTGTGATCTAGGGGAGACGCTAGTGTTTTTGAAGAGTGATGGCATGAGCAGCTGTAGGGTTTCTGTCCTTTGGGTGTGCGTTTATGGGCACTCCCAGGCTCAGTTGTCCCCCCTCCTCTCAAAGGCCCCAGCACCAAGACTGCGGATAAATGCAGACTCCCCATGCGGCTCTTGTGGAATCCAGGACACGGGTGGGGGTGCCGCAGGAGGGCGGAGGGCAGCAGGGGCCCCAGTGAGAGCGAGCGGGGTGAGCTCTCCCTGCACGGGAGCCTCCATGGCTCTGAGGTGCTTGTCCTCAGGAACTCAGCTCCAGCCCCTGCGACAGGAAACGGAACCTATGTTTCAGAAGGACTCAGCAAGATCTCTTTCTAGCAAAGACCTATAAAATCTGGGTCATTAAAAAGTGCCTACGTAGGTCAGCTGTAGTTCAATAATGAAAAAATTATAATGCTGATAAAAAATAATTTACTGAACAAAAGGAAGCTATTATTTTTTTTTTAAAGATTTTATTTATTTGTCAGAGAGAGAGCATGAGAGAGCGAGCACAGGCAGACAGAGTGGCAGGCAGAGGCAGAGGGAGAAGCAGGCTCCCCGCCGAGCAAGGAGCCCGATGTGGGACTCGATCCCAGGACGCTGGGATCATGACCTGAGCCGAAGGCAGCCGCTCAACCGACTGAGCCACCCAGGCATCCCGGAAGCTATTATTTTTTAAAAGATTTTATTTATTTATTCGACAGAGATCACAAGTAGGCAGAGAGGCAGGCAGAGAGAGAGGGGGGAGCAGGCTCCCTCCTGAGCAGAGAGCCCGACGACGTGGGGCTCAATCCCAGGACCTGAGCTGAAGGCAGAGGCTCAACCCACTGAACCACCCCGGTGCCCCAGGAAGCTATTATTTTTAAAAAGTCTCTGCAGCAGATGTATTTACTACCGGTGATGAAGTCCAGCCGCATAAGAGATTCCCAGGTAGCAGCATCTAGGAGAAAAACATTCCTTAAAAGACCATCAGAACTCCTGGGACACCTTCCAGGAGGTGTTACCAAGTGGGTGAACAGCCCATTCTGAAGCTGGAAATTCTCAGAGGGTCTGGGGTGTGTGTGCATGCAGGTGTTTGTGTGAGTGTGTGCGTGTGTGCACACGTGTTTGTGTGAGTGCATTCGTGTGCGTGGCGTACAGGTGTTTGCGTGGGTGCATGCGTGTACGTGCATGGACAGGTGTTTATGTGAGTGTGTGCATGTGCACGCATGTGTGCACAGGTGTTTGTGCACATGCATGTACAAGTGTTTGTGTGTGTGGATGCAAGTGTGGGACATTTTTTCTGGAGTCAGCAGCATTCTCTGTTTCCCTTCTGGTCCCTTTGCTTCTCTTCTGTCAATCCCGGAAAGGAGCAAGGATGCTGGGTCCATGAGAGAGGGTATGTGAGGAAAAAACAGCTATTTCAAGGAAATAATAAGCAGTGTTTATAAAAGTTTGAGACCAAATTTGGTCTGTGCAGTTTATGCGAATTATGTATGAATCGTGTGCTACTACACGTTGGCGTCTCCAGCTTTTTACATCTCTAGGGTGCCCTTGGGAATTTCGGGTCTGAAGCCCGTCCAGGCAGCTCTGGTTTGGACAGATCACCGGCTGCCTCGCTGCAGTTGGCAGCCTGGCCCCGTGCTGCATGCACACACAGAGCTTTGACCTTCCACAAGAAAGGTGAATTCGCTCGCAACGAGACCTCTCAGACAGAACCTACGTTATTCTACAGAGATTTCAATGCGGACGAAGGAAGAAAGTTACTGTTTTAAAGCTAAGATGGCAGCTGAAAGTTCAGCTTTCGGCAAGCAGGCGGCTCCCAGGAACAGCCTGCTTAGGTGTCTCTCTTACTGTGGATTCATGTTGGAAGGCTCTGGAAATCTCAGAAAATATGATTAGAACATAACTTAATTTTAAGAATGCAGTAGAGGGGCACCTGGGGGGCTTAGTCCATTAAGTGTCTGCCTTCGGCTCAGGTCGTGATCCCGGGGTCCTGGGATCAAGCCCCACGTCGGGCTCTCTGCTCCGCGGGGAGCCTGCTTCCTCCTCTCTCTCTGCCTGCCTCTCTGCCTACTTGTGATCTCTGTCTGTCGAATAAATAAATAAAATCTTTAAAAAAATGGTAAACACAATCCAGGGGCTTGTAGACAAAGCATGGGTCCCATTTAATGGGATCAGAATGAAAAGGAATAAGTCGTGTACCTTCGAGGCAGGAACAGTTTCAGAGATCGGAACTCTGGGGAATGCTGCCTCACAGGGCGTGCCAGGGTCCTGGGGCCCTTCCCTCCACCTTGGACAGCAGCTCTGCCATGAGTTCAGGGCAGACTGACTGCGCCAGAGTGTGGATGGGCGTGTGACACCCACGGTGTGCCTCGGTGTGTGGGGGGGCAGGGGACTGGCTGCTGGAGATGCAGGGGAGGGGGGTGGCAAGACCAAAGCGTTGGCACCTGAATCTGTCTTCACTCGTCCTTCGCTAGCGGCCTGGGAGCAGGTGACAGGCTCCCGAGCCTCTGACCCTCGCTATAAACGAAGAGCTAGCCCTTGCGGTGTCGGTCCCGAGGTCCTTCTGCAGCTCCAATGAGGACTGTCGGTGGGAAGCTTCCTGTTTTAATGATCGGGGGGAGAAGCATCTGTTGGCGAGTTAGGTTAAAAGCTCTAATGAAAATACCTGTGTACTAGGTTGAATGTCCTGCTGCTAAATTCACGTCAAACAAGCCCCTCAAAATGTGACCTTATGTGGGAATAGGGGCTTTGCAGGTGGAATTTACACACGGTCACCCTGGGTTAGGGTGGGCTCTCAGCCCAGTGGCCGGTGTCCTTACCAGAAGGCCCATGAAGATGCAGTCGCACACAGAGGGAGAGCTCTGCGTGACTGCGGGAACACACCGGAAGGACGCGGAGGCCACCCAAGGAATGTCAAGGATGGCCAGCAGCTCCCCGAAGCTGGCGGACACGAGAAGATTCTGCCCTAGAGCCTCCGGAGGGAATGTGATCTGCAGATGCCCTCGCTGAGGCTCCCGACCTCCACGACCCTGGAGAATAACTATCTACCGTTTCTGGCCTCCCAGTTCGGGGTGCTTTGTGACCGTGGCCCCAGGGCACAGACTAGGTGCCCACAGGGGCCAGAGAAGGTCCACCAAGCAGGGGATAGACGCCCCACGTCCCGGGGACTCAGCTTTGCCCTTCCTATCTCCTGCACAAGCCACCGCTTCAAGCTACAGCAGATGGAACCAGGGCCAAGCCCAGACCTTCAGGTCTATTTTCACAAGCGGGGGCTTCATCGACGGCACCAGCAACTGTGCCTGGCGTACAGTTGGAACTGTGTATTTCTTGAATGAACACATGAACCAGTGGATACGGAGGACGAGATAAATCAGCCTTGCTGCTATCCAGATGGGGGCAACGGGCTAAATGAATAATACATAAAGAAAAGAAATAAAAAGTCAACAAACAAAACGATGGCGAATGGAATGAATGTTAAGAAGGAATTGAATAGGGGACAGAGATACAAAATAACAGGGAGACCCGCGAGAGAATCAGATTGTCCAGGAAAGACCTCTTTAAGGTGAGATGTTTAAGGTGAGACTCATTGGTGAGAATGAGACAGAGGCAGGCATGGGGAGAAGGACAGTTCCAGGAACATAGCAGGTCCAGTGCAAAGGCCCTGGGGCAGGCAAGAGCTTAAAATGTCCCCAGCACTAGAACCCCCACCACTCCCCGGGATGAAGGCTTGGGGAGTTGGGGACGATGAGAAGAAGCCAGGTGGGGAAGGGTTTGCGGGGTTACCAGAAGCCTTGTTGGGGTGAGGCCCAGAGACAGATAAAATAGAGGACACAGAAGTTTTTAGTAGAAGTATGTCCCATGCAATATTTGGAACAATTAAAAAAAATGATTCATTGTCTATCTGAAATTTAACAGATGTTCTGTATTTTTATTTGCTAAATCTGGCAACTTTAGCTCTGAGAACTGAAAGAATTATGATGTCTTCCTGCCAAAGGACTCCAAGTTTAAAATATTGAATGATGGTATTTTCTGTGTAGGGAAGTGTCCCCGCCCTGCCTCTGCCACAATATCCACTCAGAAGACTTTTAATTTAATATTCTGTCATGTCCGTGTCCACCTCCCTTCCCTGGGCCTCTCTTCGAGCAGGTGTGTGCAGGCTGCCGGTTTGTGGGCAGGAGGCGTGGGGGTTTGGATTTGCTTCCGGAAGCCTCCGGAGGATTTGCTGCAGGAAAGATACATGTCCCAGGTTATTTTTTTTTCCAGCCAGGATTTGTCTTTATTGATGTGGGATTCACTTAGCGTGCACGTAACCATTTTAATATGAACAACGCGGGGACATTCAGTGTCAGGCCGTGAAGATCCACATGTCCCCTGCAGTCCCTCCCTGCTACCTAGGCCCTACCTCCTGCAGTCCTCATGCTTCTCCCTGGGGCTGGTCTGTTTGCTTTCCCACCCACATGGAACACTAATAAAAGTATTCATGAGCCTCTAATGAGAACTGATCGCAGCCTTAGATGCTGGGAACTTACTTGTTTGCTGTTCAGAAGAGCTCTGTGACTAGCTTCTAGTTTTAGCCCCTTTTGATAGTGGAGCAAACTAAGGCACAGAGAAGTTAAGCAATTTGCCCAAGGGCACACAGCCACCTTCTGCTCCAGCTCAGCCAGAATTACCAGTTTCCCTGAGAACTTGGTCATTACAGGCTTAAGACTCTTATTGTCTCCCTACCCTCCATGCAAATAAAATCAAGGCGAAGTTTTTAAAGTAAAAATCACTTTGGTTTGAGAGATTATTGAGGTTGAAATGGGGGTAAAGGGAAGAGGGGACCTTCAATTGCTGGAGTTCTGGATTAGTAGATTATCTGTCATTTTCTTTTTCTTTTTTTAAAAGATATTTATTTATTTGACAGAGAGGGAGAGAGAGAGAGATCACAAGTAGGCAGAGAGGCAGGCAGAGGGAGAGGGGGAAGCAGGCTTCCTGCTGAGCAGAGAGCCTGATGTGGGACTCAATCCCAGGACCCTGAGATCATGCCCTGAGCCGAAGGCAGAGGCTTAACTCACTGAGCCACCCAGGTGCTCCTACCGTCATTTTCTTTGTTAAATTGTGCTTGGATCTTTAAAAAGGCGTTCTAACACCTGAGTAAGGCACACAGTTATGAGTGCTGAATCCTAAACGAGAAGCCAGCAGAAGGACGCCTGGGTGGCTCAGTTGGTTAAGCGGCTGCCTTCGGCTCAGGTCATGATCCCAGCGTCCTGGGATCGAGTCCCACATCGGGCTCCTTGCTCGCCAGGGAGCCTGCTTCTCCCTGCCACTCTGTCTGCCTATGCTCGCTCTCTCTCTTTCTCTCCCCCTGACAAATAAATAAATAAAATCTTTAAAAAGAGAAGCCAGCAGAATCACTCATCGCCGTCTCTCACCCATCTGCTCCCAGCTCTGTGACCGCTGGACAGCGACGATGACGAAATGAACACTTTGATAGCATCTTGCTTTTCCTGCCACTGGTCTCACTGGGAAGATGACCTCACTCTCAGGTGCCCTCATTTCAGCTCTGCTGTCCTCCTGTCTGAGGTATAAATATTATAGGATTTCACCAGGAATAGCAGCACGTGGTATAAATACAACTTTTTTGTGCCTTGCGGCATGGTTCTGATCCACCTGGCAGGTTAAGATTTTACCAGGGAGGGGTGCCTGCATGGTGTAGTGGGTTAAAGCCTCTGCCTTCGGCTCAGGTCATGATCCCAGGGTCCTGGGATCGAGCCACCAGTGGGGCTCTCCGCTCAGCAGGGAGCCTGCTTCCTCGTCTCTCTCTGCCTGCCTCTCTGCCTACTTGTGATCTCTCTCTCTGTGTCAAATAAATAAATAAATAAATAAATAAAATAAAAACCTTAAAAAAGGATTTTACCAGGGAAACTTTCTTACATAATTGTAATGGGCTTTTTTTTTTTTAAAGAAGCAGTATAACAAGTGGATGAAATTCTTGTCCACACTGTGTACATTATGGGTAAAAGCAATATGAGCTCCCATAGGAAATGGTGTTAATCTTGAACAAATTAGTTTGTGAATTATGAGATGCTCCTGGGACGCCCCCCTCCTCTCTATTTGTGTTATCAGCAAATTTTGAATTGATTCTCTCCAGGAACATTAACCACAGTGAAATGTTCTGGACAACAGTATTAGTAAAATCTCTTTATTAATGAAAAAAGGAAAAAAGGTAATTACAGTCCTTGTCAGGTCCCTTAAATCACTTTCTACCCGTGAATTCTTGAAGCTGCTCGAGATTTGCCCTGACCTCGAGGGGAGCTGGGTGAGGAGAAACAAGAATGAGCTCTCAGAACGCATCTAAGTGTGTCCCCTTGGGGGACAGACTCGCCATCCTCCCGTCAAGACTCACGCCGCTGAGTTGGCCATTGCATCTCAGTTAAGCAACGAATACTTTGGGGCATCTGGGTGGCTCAGTGGGTTAAGCCACTGCCTTGGGCTTGGGTCATGATCTTGGAGTCCTGGGATCGAGCCCCGCATCGGGCTCTCTGCTCAGCGGGGAGCCTGCTTCCCCCCCTCTCTCTGCCTGCCTCTCTGCCTGCTTGTGATCTCTGTCAAATAAGTAAATAAAATCTTAAAAAAAAAAAAGCAATGAATACTTTTTTGGCATAAGTATGACCCAAATGTTACATGGGCCATACTGGGCATCCTATATTTTCTCTGGCGGCACTGAGGAGGTACAATGGCTGTTGGGGAAAGGTCGCGGCTTGGGAGAAATTGGACCCTGAACCGAGCCCCCTGAGGAAGCCAAAGCAGCTACTGATGCTGACCGGGAACAACAGGAGGGTCGGGGCAGTCTCCAGAAGGGACTTGAGTTCGGTCTGGCTCTGAGCTCTCAGAGTGCAGACTGAATGCAGTGACGTGTTTGTGAAGGAAGCGAACATGCTGGAAGGCGTGTTTCCCTTTTGCGATAGTTGGGGAAGACAATCTGATTTTACAACATTATAAAATCACTCTTGCTAAAATATCTACTTCCTTTTCTATACTTTTTTTTTTTACTAATTTTACTAAATTTTTTCTATACTTTTTTTTACTAATTTTTGCACAGCAGTACTAATTTTTTTAAAGATTTTATTTATTTATTTATTTATTTGACAGACAGAGATCACAAGTAGGCAGAGAGGCAGGCAGAAAGCGAGGGGGAAGCAGGCTCCCCGCTGAGCAGAGAGCCCAATGTGGGGCTTGATCCCAGGACTCTGGGATCATGACCTGAGACGAAAGCAGAGGCTTAACCCACTCAGCCACCCAGGCGCCCGGCTTTACTAATTTTTATTCTTCGGGTCTAGACTACTTTAAAAAAGATGACAGTTATTGGAAAGTAGCTTTGAGTGTCGTTTTTCCTTTTATTTATTTTTTAAGAAAGATTTTATTTATTTATTTGACAGAGATCACAAGTAGGCAGAGAGGCAGGCAGAGAGAAGGGGGAAGCAGGCTCCCTGCTGAGCAGAGAGCCCGATTCGGGGCTCGATCCCAGGACCCTGAGATCATGACCTGAGTTGAAGGCAGAGGCTTAACCCCCTGAGCTACCCAGGCGTCCCCATTTTTCCTTTTAAAATAAAAACAATCGGGCGCCTGGGTGGCTCAGTGGGTTAAGCCGCTGCCTTTGGCTCAGGTCATGATCTCAGGGTCCTGGGATCGTGCCTCGAATCGGGCTCTCTGCTCAGTGGGGACCCTGCTTCTCTCTCTCTCTCTCTCTCTCTCTGCCTGCCTCTCTGCATACTTGTGATTTCTGTCAAATAAATAAATAAAATCTTAAAAAAAACAATCCATGCATATGGTACAAGAAAAGTAAAGCAGTAGAGAAGAGGATACAGGAAGGGGCACCTGGGGGGCTCAGTCAGTTGAGCATCTGACTCTTGATTATGGCTGACGTCATGATCTCAGGGTCCTGAGGTCAAGGCCCACGTGGGCTTCGTATTCAGTGGGGAGTTTGCTGGAGATTCTCTCTCCCTCTCTCTTGACTCGTGAGCATGCCTCCCACCCCCTCCGCCCCGATAGATAGTGAGATAGATCTTTTTAAAAAAATAAAAGAAAAGGAAGAAGAAGAGTATACAGTAAAACCTGAAAGACTGAGTTCCCACTCTCTCCAGTCCCCGCGTCTTAGTTCCAGAGGTGATGGCTATCGACAATTCCTAACACGTTATTCTGTGTTCTAGCAGGAATTTTCTATAGGTGATCAAGAAAATAAATACGCATGTCCTCTCAGGGGGCAGAACTTCCGAGATGCCTCCTGTCACTGCTGGCTCCTGGGGGCCGTGCCCTGTCTCCTCTTGAGTGTGGGGGAGACTAGTGGGAGACGCACTGCTTCCACGATTAGATCGCGCAAGCCTGCGTCATGCTAGCTGACGCCGTTCCTTCTGAGCTTTCCAGTTTAGATGAAGCAAGCTGCCGAGATGGAGAGTCCCGTGGCCTGCAGCTGAGGCCCTCAATCTAACAGACCCCAAATGATCCAGCTCTGTTATCAGCTACATGAGCCCAGAAGGAGAATCTTTTCGGCTGAGCCTTCAGATGAGACCTCGGCCCAAAGGGCACTCAGCCGAGCCCTGTGCACATTCCTGCCCCACAGAAACGGTGATGATTACAGCATGATCTAGGCTAGGTCTTGTGGCGGTTTGTTAACATAGTAATAGGGGACTCAGATGCCTTCCCTTTACACAAACGGGGTCGGCTCTTATGCTGTTGTGAGTATCCCAAGAAACTCAATACCAGAGTTGGTCAAGAAGGAGAAACACTGGGAAAAGGGCTACGGAGGAAATTGGATGGTTTCTCAATGGCTAGGCAGGACAGTCTCGCCGTGGTAGCGGGGGTGGGGCACGCGGCAGTGCGTCTGTTTCATGGAAACACCCTAAAGGGGTGAGAAGCAAAGTCGGTGTCCAGTTACACCCAGCGTTTAAGAAAAAGTGCAAAAAATCGAAAAGAAAAAGTGCGATTAAAATCAGAGAAGGACCCTGCCTGAGACCTCTCAGCGTGGAGTCACAGACGTGGGCGTGATCGATAGTGTTGTGAGCCTCACACTTTGTGGGTCCCTTAGTCCTTCTGTCTCTGCGTTGGTGCAGTGGCTAACGTTCAAGGGCGCGTCGCCGGGGAATGAAACACCACGGATGCCTTGGTGTCGTTAACTTTAGATAGGGGACAATCTCCCCCTCTTTTATTGACACTTAACTATTTTTTTTTTTTAAATCTAATGCTCTCAAGACTTTAGAAAAGCACTTTCACGTTGCTTGGCAAATGCCCAGAGCCGCGGTTTCCCCGGCAAGACGCCGGGACAGCAAGAGCCCAGCCTTTCGACACAGTGGCTGCCCACGGATCCGCTTCAGGGTAGTTCACCTCGTCTTCGTAGAGTGGATGCTTTGCTGTCATGTTCACTGCAAGGTAATCCCTACACAGACCCCCACTGGTGTCCAGGATCCAACCATAAACGTCATCTCTGGAAAAGATTCCCTGGCAGGGCAAATTGTACTTACTGGCGGCTGAGTTTCGACTTACTGAGATACACCCGTGTTTTTAACGCTCACTAAGTAAGGTTTCCACCTGCCACAGCCACCTTGCTCAACCCCACCCCCATAGGAATCTCTTTACGCCTAGAGAAAATATATATATATATATATATATTTTTTTTTTTTTTAAAGAAAGCCAGGTAAAAAATATTTTAGGTTTAGTGGGGCATGTGGTGTCTGTGAAACGATTCAACTCTGCCATTGCAAAAGCAGCTCTAGAGTCTGGGAGGGCCAATGGGGGTGGCAGTACCCCATTAAAGCTTTATGGACACTTAAATTTGCATTTCATATCATTTCCACATGTCGTGAAATATTCTTCTTTTGATTTCTTCAGCCACAAAAAAAAAAAAATGTAAAAACCGTCGTCTGGCTCACCACTCTTGTAACAGGTGGCGGCCAGATTTAGTCCACAAGCCCTTGTTTGCTAACCCCCGATCGAGAGAGTACATTTCATGCTCCAGCTCCAAAAACTCTTCCTTCCGGGGCTGGATGTTTTTAATGCCTGTCCGAGCTGGATTGCACAATTACATCTTTGCAGAAGGTGCAAATATCCAAAAATCCCTTTTATACATTTGGTTTTTTTTTTAAGATTTTATTTATTTATTTGACAGAGATCACAAGTAGGCAGAGAGGCAGGCAGTGAGAGAGGGGGAAGCGGCTCCCCGTCGAGCAGAGAGCCCCATGCGGGGCTCGATCCCAGGACCCTGAGGTCATGACCTGAGCCGAAGGCAGAGGCTTTAACCCACTGAGCCACCCATGCGCCCCTATCCGTTCATTTATGTGGACTGAAAAAATGCCATCTGTCAGTCTTTGTGGGTTTGTTTTAGAAGGTCAATTTGGTCCATTTGCAATAATTGTCATTATTGACAAGCTTGGACCCGTTCCTACTATCATTTCAGTTTGTCCCACATTTTCTGTTTCCTTTTAATCCTTATTTTAAAAAATTGATATGCATACTTCTCCCATTAATAACATAAGAATTTAACATCCTCTCATCCCCTGGTCCTCCCATTCCATTATCCTGGTAACTTTTAGTTCAGCCCTACAATGGATATATTTTCTCTCATCTGGTATCAGAGATTTCTTAAGGACAATAATTATATTTTTCAGGGAATTGTAGCACCTTTACTTCCTATATCTCTTGTGGCTTCTCTTCTTATTTAAATACTTGATCCTGAATAGTTTTGCATGGGTCTTGTGTCTCAAAGTTTCTTTCTTCCTTTTTTTAAAAAATTATTTATTTATTTAACAGAGAGAGAGAGAGAGAGCACAAGCAGGGGAGCAGCAGAGGGAGTCCGACGCGGGACTTGACCCCAGGACTCTAGGATCATGACCTGAGCCGAAGGCAGACGCTTAACCAAATGTGACCACCCCCCCGGCTCCCCTCAAAAGTGTTTTTCTTAAAAATATTTTTTATTGGGACGCCTGGGTGGCTCAGTTGGTTGGAAGAATGCCTTCGGCTCAGGTCATGATCCTGGAGACCCGGGATCGAGTCCCGCATCGGGCTCCCAGCTCCACGGGGAGTCTGCTTCTCCCTCTGACCTTCTCCTCGCTCATGCTCTCTCACTGCCTCTCTCTCAAATAAATAAATAAAATCTTTAAAAAAAATATTTTTTATCATGACCTCATGTATGAAAGAAGTTTGGGTATAAAATTCTGAGTTTGAAATTACTTTCCTTTAATAGTTTGAATATACTATTCCATTATCCCTCCCCTTTTTTTAAGCGTGCAGTTTCACTATTGAGACGTTTATAAACACAGTCCTGGGGTTGATCTTTTAAAATTATTATCCTTGAGGTATAACTCATACATTACATAAAATTCACTCTTTTACAGTATGCATACAGCCTAGCAGTTTCTAGAATATTCACAGAGTCATGCAACCACCTCTACACTCCAACTAGAGAGCATTTCTATTGTGTAAAAAAGACTCCCTGTGCTTGGGCGCCTGGGTGGCTCAGTGGGTTAAAGCCTCTGCCTGCGGCTCAGGTCATGATCCCAGGGTCCTGGGATCGAGGCCCGCATCCGGCTCTCTGCTCAGCGGGGCGCCTGCTTCTTCCTCTCCCTGCCTGCCTCTCTGCCTACTTGTGATCTCTGTCTGTCAAATAAGTAAGTAAAATCTTTAAAAAAATGCTCCCTGTGCTCATTAGCAGTCACTGCCTGTTTCCTCCCACCTCCAGCTTCTAGAAACCTCTGATCTCATTTCTGCCTCTGTGCATTTGCCCATTCTGGTCGTTCGTGTCGATGGAGAAAACCACGCTCAACTCTCCACCTCATTCCACAGCCCTTCCCATCAGGTCTTTGCCATCTCCTCCTCTTACGAGTTGTAGCGTGTCTCCAGATGTGTGTCTCAGTCCGAACCCCCGCGACCTCAGGATGTCACTTTTACCAGGTTAAGATAAGGTCATTGGGGTGATCCCTCATCCAGGGTGACCGGTATTCTTATACAAAGGGGAAATTTGGACATAAGCAAGTAGCTGATGTTAAGCTACAGAGATTAGAGCCGAGGAGTCTCTAAGTCCAGCAAGACCGAAGATTGTCAGCGATCACAGAAAGCTGGAAGGAGTAAGACAGATTCCCCCTAGGGCCTTCAGAGGCTCCACGCCCCCTCGCTCATATTTGAACAAGGAGCTCTGTGTTTTCACTGTGCACTGGGCCCCCAGAATCATGTAGCAGGTTCTGTTTGCAGCTGGATCTAATCCCAAACGATACAGTGTGTGACTGTGATGCCCGCTCTCTTCTTCATTCCCGGACAGCCATTCTCTGAGTGATCTGCTTCCGAGATCAACCTTTTGTGCCTGACGTGTAAGGGACATGGGTTGTTTTGGCCTCTTGATGTCACTGGCCTTTCTGGTAGAAGGACATCCAGTTCCCTTTAAGTTCCCAACCCCACCCCAGCTCCAGGACTGGGCACTTGAAGCAGGCCCAAGACAATCGATGCTTTCCATCCCCCGGTCGTAGGGATGGACTCAGGATGGGGACAGTGACCCACTTCCAGCCAATGGCGCTCAGACCCAGAATTTGTATTTCGTCTGGAGGGAAGATGAGTTTCTCAGGAATGCGGAGAAGCCAGGACTCGAAGGCACGGTTTCCGCCTCTGGACTGAGTTTTGTCTCCACTATCCTGACTTTCCAGTTGCTAGAGCCAGTAAAATGCACCAGCAGCACCACTGTCGTCTTCTCTAAAGCTGGTTGAACTATATCTTCTGTCCCTTGCAGGGACGAAAGCCCTCGCTAATCCGTGGACTTTTCTCAAACAAAGGGTCGCCTTCACAGGGCTGTCCTACTGAAGCTGTTCGGGACCATGATCTTTGTGGGGTTTTGGTGTTTTAGGTGGTGGTGTTGCCATTTGGGGGCGACTTTAACACAGCGAATCACATGTGGTGAAGTGACCAAGATGCCTTGTAGGGCCTGGGCAGCTTCTGTATCACGGGGTCAGAAGGAAACTGTTCGGCTGTAGGTCTGGAGGAAGCTGGTCTCACAGGACTAGAGATCAGTGCTGCGAACAGCTAAACAGTCTTCACCAAGACTTTAGTAAGCAACCATGTCTGCCACCCTTGGGCACGTAGGAAACTGGGAAACACTATGATTTTGGCTTCTCTAAAATGTGTAACCTCGAGTTGGTATAATTCGCAGGGCTGGTACGATTCAATCTTTATTGGGGGGGCATGTGGTTAAAGACACATAATACCATATTCAGCATCATAAGCACTTCTCCGTGTACAAGGCAGCGGCATTAAATCCACTCACCGTCATCTCTTTCCAGCACCTTTTCATCACCCCGCGCAGAATTCCATCTTTTATCCTCTAATATTTAAAAATTACAGCAGGGGGGCTTGGGTGGGTCAGTCGGTTGAGCATCTGACTCTTGATTTCGGCTCAGGTCATGTTCTCAAGGTTGTGAGATCGAGCCCCGTGTCGGGCTTCGTGCTCAATGTAGAGAAGTTTAAGAGTTTCTCTTCCTTGGGGTGCCTGGGTGGCTCGGTGGGTTAAGCCCCTGCCTTCGGCTCAGGTCATGGTCTCAGGGTCCTGGGATCAAGCTCTGCATCGGGCTCTCTGCTCAGCAGGGAGCCCGCTTCCCCCTCTCTCTTTCTGCCTGCCTCTCTGCCTACTTGTGATCTTTGTCTGTCAAATAAATAAATAAAATCTTTTAAAAAAAAGATTCTCTCTTCCTATGCCCCTCCCTCCCCTGCTCGAGTGCACGCACTCTCTCAATCATTACTTAATTAAAAATTATAACAAAGAACACGGACACAGATAAATTTGATCCAGTTGGGAAACTTTTGGTCTTCAGAGGCTGGTTCCTTCCCCAGCCCTGTAAGGGCAAATATACACTCTGGCCAGAACTCGAGGTAGGTAGGGGATTTTCAGATACTGATCACCTAGGATGCGTCTGGGAACTAGAATTCGCAGCTATCGTTCCTAATTTCTAACTCCCTGTAACACTGGACTATTTTGCTCAGTGGGTTCTAAAGAAAAAATTAGATCAAAACTTATACATTCAAGATATACTCTGAATCTCCTCCCATAAATTAATTATTTAAAAGTGGATCTATATAGAATCGCTATTGTAAACGTGAACATGTTTTCTCTGCGGTTCCGCTTCAAAGAACGTCATTGCTCAAATATAGAAACTGATAGAACAAATACACCCTACCTATCTGAGAGCCTCGCAAAATACAAAGGAAAAGATGTGATATGCAAAGTCTTTTTATTTTCCCTATTAATCCGTGGCGTAAGCGCTTGAAATAATTTGGCTAGTGGTTGGTATTGTGTGACCCCCAAAGAGTCTGTCACTTCCCTGGCATGCCGTTTTCCAATAGCATGGTGTCATTAGAATGGATTTTATTGACATAATAAAGAAGGGAGCACAGGTGGTATCCATTTCCAGTTGTTTAATTGAAGAACTGAAAGATCTTGTAATATTGAGTTGACACAGAGTGTTTGTCAAGCCACAATAAAATTTTGAAATAGCCATGGCCTGGGGGTCATACAATGACTGATCAAGAGGAAGAATATTTTATGATATATTAGTGATTATATTGACTTATTTTCTGCTTGGCTGTAAGGCCAACAGAGAGAGCGAACGGCTTCCCAGTGCTTCTGTTCTAAACCTGAGTGGGAAAACTGATCCAAGTAGTGTCTGAAATCATAAACTACCCTTAAATAATCAAACACAGTCAACTGTTAACTTTAAGAATGCAGGCCTAGGGGCGCCCGGGTGGCTCAGTCTGTTAAGCATCAATCAGGCTCTTGGTTTCAGCTCAGGTCCTGATCTCAGGGTCGTGAGATCGAGCCCTGCCTTAGATTCCAAGCTTAGTGCAGAGTCTGCTCGAGATTTTCTCTCCATTCCCGTCTGCCCCTCCACCTCTGCCCCCGCTCTTGCCGGCTCTTTCTCTCTAAAAATGAATAAATAAAATCTTAAAAAGAAAATACTGGCCAAAAAAAAAAAAAGGTGAAGGGTCCTGGAATTCAACCATATATCCTTTTGAAGCTAAAGTCACCATGTGTACACATTAAAACGTGAAGAAAAACACAGTGATTTTGTTCAGAGCAGTAGAAGGGGCCACGTGACAGATCCTCTTGTACAACTTGAATGACATTTCTTTTTTTTTTTTTTTCAAAGATTGTCTTTGTTTATTTATTTGTTTGACAGAGAGAGAGAGAGACTGTAGGAACACAAGCAGGGGGAGTGGGTGAGGGAGAAGTAGGCTTCCTGGGGAACAGGGAGCCTGCTATGGGGCTCGATTTCAGGATCCTTGGATCATGACCTGAGCCGAAGGCAGACGCTTAATAATGACTGAGCCACCCAGGCGCCCAACTTGAATAACATTTCATTTCGGGGTCAAAGACAATGTGAATCCCAGTTACCATACAATGCCTCCTGTTTTCCTGCTACATCTCCCCTCCCTTACATCCCGGGGATGACTACACCAGCTAGGAGGACCCTTAGGGGTGTAAAAACCAGGCAGAGGAGGGTCATGTTCACTTACGATTTACACAGAGCTGAGTAACCCTTCTAAGGTCATAAAGCAAATTCAGTCTCAGGCTAGATCTGGAAGCAGCCCTACAAGGCAAACCTGCTGGTCTCCCCACGTCTCCCCCTGCAGCCTGCACGCAGCTCCCCCTCCCATTTTCTGCTGCTTTGGCACAGACTAGAGGCTGAGACTAGTCACGACTATCGACTTTCGGGGATCTAGGGCCTCATGCCAGCAAGCACCAGCCACGCGCAAGGCATCCTGAGATGAACAAGCTTTAGAAAAGCTTCGGTGCAGAAGACAGGGAGTAGACCCAGATAAATCCCCGGTGTTTCCCTCCCAGGGTTTGTACCTTCACACTCATCTCTGTCCTACTGCACCGGTCCAAACCTTTTCTCTGACAGGTAAGGAAAACAAAGCTCAGAAAGTCTTGACCGACACAGCTAATGAGGAGCAAAGCTGAAATTTGACCAGACGGCTTGTGATTCATGCCAGCCCCCCCCAAACTCCTCGTGTTTTCTCGTCTCAGACAAGCACACGTTAGACCTGCTCAGATAAGAGAGCGCTCATGAATGCGTATTGAAACTCAGAAACTCTATGGTCTTTTTCTCAGAGTAATGATTTTAAAATGTAAGGTGTCTTCTGTCATTGGGGTTTTCTATTCCTTCCTTTAGTGTGTGCCAAAATGGTAAACATGATGCATAAGCTTTTGTGCTCTGAGCAAATTACTGAACGTGTAACCAAACTCAGCGAAGAACACAGCCGGGGGTCCGGACCCAGAGGGGAGGTAGCAGGGGGTCACACCCGGCAATCTCTGCCTTTCTCAGCGCCTGTGTTCTGCCTTGGGGTCGTTGTGGACCCCACGCCAGGCAAATCCAGGAGCTGCTGTCATTCAAAGGGGTGTAGTAGTTTCAGTCAAGGAAGCTCTTGAAAATGTTTTCTAGGAGTATTAATGAAGTGGCGAATGTCATGGATGATGAAGTGGAGATGGAAATAAGGACATCGCTGTCACAGGGTCACCAGCTGTTACTTATCTTTAAAAACATTCGTACACTGTTGGTCTCAGGGCTGTGAGTTCAAGCCCCATGTTGGGTGTACAGATTACTTAAAAGTCAAATCTTAAAAACAGTTATGAGGGGGCACCTGGGTGGCTCACTGGGTTGAGCATCCAACTGTTGGTTTGGGTTTAGGTCATGATCTCAGGATTATGGGATCAAGTCACTGGTCAAGCCCCTGCCCCTCCCCCAACTCGTGCTCTCTTTCTCTCTAAATAAATAAATCTTTAAAAAAATTAAAAAAACACACATTTGTACACTTGCAGCACATGAAATTCATTTCTAGACATAAATGCATGACTTACATAGAAGTCTTGGGGAAATGGGTATTGTTTTTTAGAGACATGGTGGGAAAGAGGGCAAGGGTTTTAAATAGAGTCCAAATTCTAGAAAGTGATGAATGCCCAACTAATGAATTGTGACTTTAATCCAGGGGTCTGCGAACTGTGGCTCACAGGCCAAATTTGGCCCACTGCTTGTTTTGTAAATAAAGTTTTATTGGGACCCAGACATGCCCATTTGTCCCGGTATTGTGTATGCGTGGTTTTTTTTTCACCTAAGAGTAGATCTGAGTCATTTCAAGAGACCCATAGAGCCCTTTAAATTTATACTCTCTTACAGAGAAATGTGGGTACATTCTATGACAGGCGATATTGAAGGTTCCCGACCAGGGGAGAGCTGTGATGGAAGGAAGCCTCGAGAATCTCAGTCTGGCAGGAGGGCACGGGATGGGCTGGGGCAGGGAGAGGTAAGTGTCGTCAGATATAATGCCACCAGAGCCCTAATGAAGGTGGCCGCAATAAATACGGGGAGACACGGACAGGTTCAGAGCTGCGCCAGGGAAAAACAGAACCTGACATTCGGTTAGATAAAAGCAGAACAGAAATGCAGATTCAAGTCTACCTTTGAAGCTGGGTGCTTAGGTTCCCAGCTGCGTGGTTACGACAACTGGGACAGGAGCAGGCATACCAGGGGGTGGGGGTGGGGGCCGCTGACTTTGGTTTTAGATACTCGGCCCCCACAAGGGCGCGGCTGGGGCTCGCTGCATTCGCCGCAGTGCCCCTGGTAAGGTAGGCTGCGGTGACCCAGGAAGGTTTGAACCAGTTACATCTGATAGAAACAGTGATGAAGAGTGGCCCAGGACAGCCCCCAAAGAGGCGGTTCCTCTTCCTAATGTCACCTGAGCAACTTTCCGGTGGGGGCCGCTGGAGTGCAGTCAGTTGGCTCCAAGGACCACAGGTGTCTTGTGTGCTGGTGACTGTCTTCTTCCCTGTGGTCCCCTCCCCCAGCACGATGTCTTCAGCCCAGTGGACTTCGGGCACGTGGAGCAGACGTGTTCCTTTCATGGACTGTAGATGCTACAGGGTTCCAAGCCCGCTCACGGCTCACTTTGGCCTACCACAGAGCAGCGCCTACCTCGGCTCTGGTAGGCTCTCTGGTTTCGCTTGGAGTTCCTGCTTCGATTCCCATCGCTTCCAGGCGGGTGCAATGTTTCTGTTTCTCCTCTCTTTGCTGGTGGAACACGTTCTTCCTAGCTTGGCACCCAGACTTGAGAGGGACCTGTTCTTCCCACAGCCCCCAGATTCTGTCTCAATAGTTTGCGTGGAGTCTCAGAATTTTCTACAACATTCCTGGGCTCCTGGGGCTCAAGGGTTGCTACTGCTTTTTTTTTCCCCCCCCATGAACTCTCTCTCCTTTCTGATGCTTCTTCAAACTTTCCTGAATTCAGCTCCCCCAAATGCACTTTCACTCTCTTCTCTCTCTCCCTCTCGTTTGCTCTGATAGTCCCTTCGTATCGCCATCTAGTTCTTCCTGCCCCATTCGTGGGTTACCTCACTCCTCTTCTCCAGACAGACTTGTGCAAAAATGTACACAAATATCTGCAAATGGCAACAGAGCTGCCATCTATTTAATTGCTGGCTGGTCCCCTGGACGGACAGGAGTGGAGAGTGAGACTAGTAATTGACCAAGCAGTATTTCCACTCCTGAGAGGGAGACCGTAATCACAGGACTGACTTCAGAAAAGCTGCTTTTTTATTAAAGAAATAAAAGGTGGTCTTGTGTTTCATTAAAATGGTTGTCAATCTTTTCCTCCTGATTAGTAAGTGTAAAGTTAATTACTATATATTTTTCCTGTCACTCCTTTGTGACATACTCTTAGATGGCCTGGCAGCTGGCATGCTCTGGGGAGGTGACGGGCATAGCCTCATACCATTTCCTTAGCCAGACACGCAAGCTGTTTTACCTCTGACCTTTGTTCATTCACCCTTGACTTCATCAAGTTGCAAGCCTAGGCTTTCCTACCCTAATTTCTGTTCACATCCAAAATGTATCGACAAGTCAATTCTATTGTTAAGGACAGACCAAATTCACAGACTTGCTATAAAAAAATGGGAGAAATGAATTATTTTTGCAACAAGAGGGTTGACATCAAACAAGCCCGCTCTTTAAGGCTTGTGTTTCCAAGCTGCCTCTTATGAAAAGCCTTTTGTGTCCTAGTGAGGCTGATTCTGCTTGCTTAATCTTCAATAACTTTCAGCGAAAATTAATTTGCTAAAATATGAAAACATACTACAAACAAAAGTTTTAAAGATTACTCCCCTACTGAGGTACAAATGAAAAATGCATGCAAACTATGTTTATAGTTTTCCCTTTTCCCTCCCTTTTAAAATTGACTTAAAATGTTAGCTCATTCTTTTGGGAAGATCAGGATATGTTCTTTTGAAGACAAAGACTGGAACGGAATACGGAAAATTTTAGAAAAGCTTTCTCTATTAAATTCGAAGTGGTAGGAACGCAAGTGTTTTATTTGGCTTTTGATTATTACTTGGGAGTTAAAAAAGCTAACGGAGACTACGAGTGAGAGCTGTGTTGGGACGAGAACATAAAACCTGCCTCTGAGGTTGTATTTCTGTTTCAACCGATGACTGCACACTAAGTACACAGGTTGTTCGTGCTTCTAAGGGAGAAGCCGCGTGGTGCTGAGTGATGCTACCTGCGGGTCGCAGCTGGGGACAGAGGTCATGGGTTTAGCTGCTGGATCATGATGCATCCGGCCCTGACTAGTCCTCTAGTGACAAAGATTCATTTCTAAGTCCTTAGACTAAAAGGATTTCCCAGAGGCGGGAAGGAGACACAGGCAAGGCGGCACAGGTCACTGTCCCCGTCCGCTCCTGCAACCGCTGAGCGTCCCCCCCCCCCGCGGGCCAGCGGGCTCTGCGGCTCTCCCTCTCCGGGGTGGGAGGGGGGGACCTTGCTCCGGGAGCCGCGGGCAGTCACCGGGCCGCGCGCCTCGCCAGACCCTGTACACCTGGCCCACCGGCCGCCCCGGACCGCGGAGGGTCTAGGCCGCACGCTCCGGCCCGCGGGAAGGGGAAGAGCTTGGGACCCCTCCCGCTCTGATGTCCCCGAGTCTCTCCTCTGAGGGGCGGGACCTCAGGGGCGGAGTCAGGGCGAGGGGCGGGGATAGGGGCGGAGGGAGAGGGTGGGCGGGCGGGGCGAGAGCTGGGGGCGGAGGTGAAGGGCGGGGCGAGGGCGGGGCGAGGGCGGGGTTGGCGTGTGGAGCGGGGCAATAGGTGGGGAGAAGGCAGAGTCAGAGTGGGGCGAGGGCGGAGAGA
>PISX010014378.1:0-53463 GCA_004024625.1 Mellivora capensis
GCACATACCCTCCCCAATGTCCATTACCCCACCCCCCCTCCCCCCAGCAACCCTCAGTTTGTTTTGTGAGATTAAGAGTCACTTATGGTTTGTCTCCCTCCCCATCCCATCTTGTTTCTTTTCTTCTTTTCCTACCCCCCCCAACCCCCATGTTGCATTAGTAAAGCCCCTTTTGAAGAGACTGGCCTTGGTCTTGGAGGCAGGGGAAATTCCAGGGGTCCTCAGCTGAGCCAAATTAAGGGAAGGAGCCACTAGGCCTCAGCTCTAACGGGCATTGCAACATCACTGGGGAGCTCGATGGCATTGTTGTGGGGATAAAATTAACTGGAAATGACATTGGGACTGGAGAAAATGGCAACTTCCAGAACTTGTCCGGGGATGAGTATTGTTATATGGTCAGAAAGAATCAAGGGCTTCGGATGGAGTTTGGGAGGTAGAAGGAAGAGATGCCAGGAGATGTGCACAAGTAGTCCCTAAAATCCCTTCCAAGAAGGATTGCTCCAGTAAGCTGTAGAGTGGGTTCCTTCTTCTTGTGACCAAGAGGACAGTAAGAACTGCCACCTTCTTCTCTCCTCAACACTCAGCCTTGCCTCCAAATAAGAGCTGAACAAGTATTTTTCCAAATATCAGTTAAAGGAGCTCCAATATTATTTATTTTCCCAGAGCACCAGATTACTAGCCTGCCCAGCCACCCACAGGTGTCAGCCCTGCCCTGCCCTTGGAGTGGAGTCAGTACGTAGGAGGTTCCCGGGAAAAAGGGGAAAACCATGGGTTGAAGCTCTCCTCAGAGGACCCAGGGACCATAGGTCTAGTCTTCCCAGAGGCAGCAAAGCTCTTTCTCCCCAAGTTGCCAGATTCAATGCCCAGATAATGGGACTCACGAGACAGGAAACCTGACAAAAGGGTTGGAGTATTACAACAATGATTTTGGTAGGAAAAAGCCTGGAAAGACCACAGTGTTTTTCAGCTGGTGACTGGATAAATAAATTCTGGTATCTTCATACCACACAGCCACACAACAAAATGAGGGGGTTCTACAGGTGGTAATATGGTGCGAGCCCCAAAAAACTGCATGGAAAAATCAAATTGTAGGTGAGCATGTGAAGTGTGATCCCATTTCTGTTTTTTAAACAATGCGCATGTATACATAGATGCAAAGAAAACATTTAGAATCTGGCCATGGAAACCACCAAGGTGTAACCTCTGGACCATGGGACTGAGGACACAGGCAGGAGCCAGAAGGAATGAGAACTTTACTCACCCTCTTCTGTACATGGGAGTGTTTTACTCTGTATCTTCTATTTACTTTCATAATAAAAACAAGCTCACATTTTATTTAGAAAAGATGGGCAACTGAGGTGTCAAATTTCTCTTCTCGGAGAGGGAGCATAGTGCCTGCAGCTTGAGTTGGAGGGAAGAAAATCACTGCTCAATCTCTGGCTTGACAAGTCCACTCTCAGGCATCAGGACTGAGGACTTGAACACGGTCGGGTGTGGGCACACTCGACCCTCTGCCTCTGTGTATCCACTGAGCCTGCGAATGTCTGCCTGGGAGCAAGAGTTGGCCCCCTTCTGCTCCGTGAGGGAGAACCCTATATTTCCCTGTGCAAGGGAATGGGATAAAAAGTCTGAGTCCCTGACACTGGGGCTATGTGATGGAAGCTCTTATGTTTCCTAGCCTCATTCAAGGCTTGGATGGTCATGGGACACACTTCTAGCAATGAGATGTACGCATGTGTCATTCCGTGGTACTTCTCTGGGCTCAGCTGGCAGACACCCTTGTAGTTTTTTGCTCTTCCTCAATTTATGCCTGAAATGGAGATAGGATGACAAGCTTCAGCAGTCATCTTGAGAGAAGGGGGAAGAGGGCCATACCCTACGAATGGGTGGTCAGCTGGAAAGCCAAAGGAATCTGGGCCCCTGAAGATTGCCAACTTCTGGCTTTCTTTTGCAAAAGCCAAAAAATACATTCGAGCCAGTGTTTTCCAGGCTTCTGCTACCCAGCAGTTGAATACAAGTCCTAATTGAACAGGCTCTTTAGGAGAAGGAGGAGGAAGAAGCAGAGGAAGAACTGAGTCATCCCCAGGCTGGCTAATAAGCCCCAGAGTAGGCAGAGTTACCTGGCTTTATAGGTGATGCCAGGCCACCCAGTAAGGCAACAACAGAGGAAGGATTAGATTCAGAATCACTGGTGTCCTTTCTAGACTCATCCTGATGGATAAAAAGCTAGAATGAGGTTATTCATAGGGAGGGCTCTGTCATTCCAACAGGGTCTGCAGAGAAACATGGACCTCTGACTCTCTGCACTGCTCTACTCTGAGCTCCCAGCATGCACAGGCACACACACACATGCACACTCATGCAAATACATGCTGAGCAAGAGCTCCTTATCATGCACGACTTGTCTAGCAGAGCCACCCAAGCAAGAGGCAAGCATATCAGGAAGAGGGGAAGTGTTTGTTGCCTTCCCACAGCACTTACTACACATGCTGCATATTTTAGCACTGAGTTACATACATAGTGACTTGTTTTGCACAATCCTGGACGAGTGTCAGTCTTATCCCAGAGACAGCCAATAGTCACCCCAAGAGGGGACCAGGTTTTCTAAAGCAGTAGTTCCAATGCCCAACCACGTATCAACTGGATCAGAGTTATTTGGGACAATTACCAAAAATTGAGGTCCCCAGGCCCCATCTCAGAGCAACTGAATCAGACTTTCTGGTGTGGCTTCTATATTTTCCTGAAGTTCACCAAACAGTTTTTAGAGCAGAGCTGTCCAGTGCTTACCCAAGCTGATTTTTCCCTCCCAGCAGAAGGGCAGAGCAAAGAGCTTTTGCAGATAGATGGAGCCATGGGATTTTGGCAAATGGGCTGTGAGTGGACGTGACATGTGTCACTTCCAGGCCAGGACATTTCATTGCCATTGCAAGATCTCCCCCTGCCCCAACCTCTGGTGCAGGGAAAGGGTTCAGTGAAGATCGTTGAGCCTCACGATCCCAGCAGTCTGGCTTACTAGTTGTCCCAGGAGGACAGTTGTCCTGGAGCCACATGGTCCTCTATAAACCCCAGTGGGTTTGAAATACGCCTCTGTGGTGTTAAGCCCCTGAGATCTGGGGGTTGTTTGTCACTATAGCACAACCTGACCTGCTCTAACTAACACAATGCTGAATGTACATACAAGCTGGGAAATCACCTCTCTATAACATTCAGTACGAAACAAAACCACAGTAGCTGTTTGGAACTAGAACATAGTGACTATCTGGAAACCATAGGAACTATCCAAAGTGGAAAAGATAGGGACAGAGGAAAGTAAATCAGTCTCTTGAGTCTCTGTGGCAAATTGCTCCTAAGAACACATTATACATTTGTGACAGTGGGACAGAAGCTCCATGTCCTACGAGTCCTACAAGGTGCAACCCTTGCCCAAGAGACAAAACAGATGGGTGACTTTGAGGAAGGTGTCCACAGAAACTAGCCTCTGAAATGGCTGGAGAGTACTCAGTGGTGAGAGAACACAGGTTGGTGGGCTTCATATTATTTATAACATAGCCACAGGATGGCCCCACTGTGGGGGCCTGAGCAATCACTACCCCTCAGGCTCATACCCAACCAACATTCTCACATTTCCACTCAAACTGAGGTGTCTATTTTATGCTGGGAAGAAATCCAGTTGGGCTGGAAAGTTCCATGTGAACAACTGCTTTAAAGACAGAATAAGGATGTAGAACATTTACATTGCCAAGGCCAAGGGCAATACATGAAGGAAGATGCCTTCTAAGAGCAGGAGAGGTTAACCATTGCTAGAAGGAAACTGTCTGGGAGAATCATGTAACCAGAGCAGAGATGGGCTTCTAGATCAGATTCCGAGGAGCTGGTAGCTCACAGGGGCAGGGAGGGGGGTGTGTGCACCTCACCAGCACCACTGTCCCCCAAGACCTGGATCTTTCAGTCAGATTTTCCCCCATCCCTTCAACCAATGAACAGTTGTTAAACCTCTACACTATATGGGACATTAAACTAGGAACTAGGGCCAAGAACTATGAATATCTGTCCATGCACTCAAGAGATTTACCATCTGGCTGGGAAGACAAAACACACACAGTGGAGAATAAATAGCAGCAGCCAGTTTTCTATATTAAGTGACAAGTGCACCGTATAGATCCTGCAGGTCTGAGTGTGTGGAGGGGAGGTGGGGTGAAGGTGAGCCGTAGCAGAGCAAACATGTGAGACCATCATGGTCACAAGAAGGACCCCAATGTTGGTTGCTTGAGCTTGAGAAGGGGCACTGAGAAAACAGGACTAGATTGGGGCAAGGGCTACGTGGCCAAAAGGAGGGTGGAGATGGTGATGGCCTGTTGCACTTAGATGCAGCCACACCCTCCCTAATTACATTAATACATTTTAAGCCATCTAAGCGATGCATTCCTCTACACAGTCTCTCCTTCTTGGTCCCCTGGCCCCGTGCGAGTCTTGAGTTCTTCCTTCTCCCACTTCCTGTCCACAGAAGCCCTTCAGAACCCACACAGGTGGCTTAAAAAACAAATGCATTCAGTAAAGGGAAGATTGAATAAACTTGAATCCCAGTTTCCCTACTTCCCTACTTGATGCTGGCTGAAAACCGGTGACCATGACAAAGCCCTCCTGAGGAGTCAATGAGACGGTGTGGAGACCCACACCCAGCATCTGGGAGAGTGGGTGCTCAGTCAGTGTGATTTATGGCAAAGCTCTAATTAGACAACGAGAAATGTGACCATTTGCAGTCTGTTTCCTACAGAGCTCCTGCTCTGCAGAGACCCCTCGAGATAAGAAAGCTATCATGATGACTAATATCTCTGGCATGCTAACCTGGTGCCAAGCATGGGTCTGAGCCCTTGTACAGATCTGGTGTTATCTGAGCCCCCTAATCTCGGCTTTGGGGGGGCTGATAATGGCTTCCAAAGATAAGTCCCAGTCCTAATTCCCTTATTTGGAAAAGGACTCTGCAGATGGGATTAAGTTAAGGATTCTGAGATGTGGAGAAAGATCTGACACACACAGAGTAGATGATAGGAAAATGGAGGCAAACAAAGGCCAGAGCCTGCCACCACATCCAGCAGCTTCTACCCAAAGCTGAGTCAGTAAACAGATTTCCCCTTAGAGCCTCCAGAGGGAGTGTGGTCCTGCTGACATCTTCTTTGCAGAGTTCTGCCTCCAGAACGGGGAGAGAATAAATTCCTGCTGTTTTAAGCACCCGGTTTTTGGTAATTTGTTCCGGTAGCCACAGGAAACACCTCTAGCCCCAAAGCGAGTATTATCATTATCCCACTTACTGATGAGCATATCGAGGCAAAGAGAGATTCAATTACTTGCTCAGTTGGTAGAACAAGAATTGTAAGCTTGTTGGTGGATGCAAGAGCCCACACACTTCCCCCAGCAAGCCAGGCTGCCTTAGCATCTCTGTTAGACCACTGCTTGGCTACACTTGGCTAGGGAAACCCACCTTGGGCCTTCCAGTCCCCCTGACTTGGGACAGGACCTCTGTCACCCCCCTGCTTGGCATGGAAAACCTTTATAACAATGCCTGGAACAGAGTAAGGATGTAAGGATGGGTAGCTATTATGCTGTCTGTGAGTTCTCCCAAATGCCACTAACCGGGACTTGGGACCCCACTGTCTGGAGGTGGGAAAAAAAAAGAGGGGGACTAATAGGGTGTTTGTGAAGGATGAGAAACAGGGAGGACTGAGGTAGGGGAAGGTGGCAGGGACTGCTTGCTGCCTTGGAATATTCATGTTCACTTCTTTCTTAGTAACAATCAAATCCTGCTTTTACTCAGAAACAAAAGCACAGAACTAAAAGATTATATTTTTAACCCCCTCTCCCCCCACTTTGTGGCTTCGAGTATCCAGTGAGATGTATGTAGAATTGGTTGTATGGGGTTTCCATGAGATCCCATTAAAGGGCTAATGGGCTAATGCAGCAGGAATTGTACCCTTTCTACCTTTTCCCTTCCTCTCTTCTTCCTGGAACATAGACACGAGGGCTGGAGTTCCAGCAGCCATACTGTGACCATGAACTTCCTTGAGGAGTAAAGTCACATGATAAGGATCATGGGTCAAAAGTATAGAAGGCCCCCAAATCCCATCATACCACCTGTCCCACCAGTCTTGGACTGCCCACCTCTGGGATTCTTTTGTAAGAGAATACAGAGGCTTAATTTGTTTAAGGCATTCTATTCTGGTCTCCACTGGCAGGCCAAATCAATCACTATCTGATATAGGGAATAACAGCAGCCCCAAGATATTCATATGGCATCAGACCCAGCACATGATTTTTTTCTGCTGATCCAACAGAAGTTGAGATTGAAAGTCACCCTCTAAGATCAAGCCCAGATGAGATGGTCCCCTTCCCTTTTTTTCAAAGCTTACAAAAGATTCTCTCTTCCCCCATATGCTTCCCTTCAATTAACTGGCTCTTCTTTCAGATAGTTATGTAGTTCTTATAGTTATATAGGTCTCCCTTATGCCCATCCTAGGGCCTGCCTCAAAATCCTTTACCATCAACTGGGCTGACACAGTGATACGGTTACGTAAACTCCTTAACAGACCCTACATGTTGGGGTTTGAGCAGTGGTTGGCCTCACTCATGTCCAGGGGTAGTTCTGCCTGTGAGTTAGCACCCGTGAAAACCCCACATCCTACTGGGAAGAAAAATCCTGCATGTGTGTTGGTTGCTTAATGAGGTCTTTGGTGAGAATTGTAGCTTTAAATAAGGTGACCCCACTCTGGTTCCATTAAAGACGTGGCTTTACCACTGAAGCACAGGAACACCTTAATTAAGCCCTTTATGAGCCAGAACAGGACAAGCATGAATGGATCAAATGCTGACATCATCCCCAGGCAAATCAAAGCAGCCCAGTGTCCCCATTAGGCCCAAGGGGGAACAGGAGGAATATATTCATCCGGATAAAGTACTTCTAAATAGAATATAACTCTCAAATTTTATGCTTTCTAGGAAATATGAATGCTTACAGTCTCGATTATATTTCTGAAATCTATGATGAAGCAAAGGTATCCAGATGGAAAATTGAATTATACCATATGACTGCTATGGCATGAATTATATACCATATGATATGCTATGGAATATGCTTGGCAAAATGATCTCAATTTATTTCCTATCCCATCCTTGTGAATTAGGATTTATTAGGCTCTCAGTACTGCCTAATTTTGGTTTCCAAGCTTTTTTACATCACAGACACTTTGGCACTCACCATTCTGTTCCCCTCATTTTTGCCATTCCCATAGTCAAAGATTAAGCAACTGAATAACTATATTGACATAGTGATTAGTTTTTAATAATTCCAAATGAATAGCCTTGTGCTCAGTCCTCCATGGGTTATTGTCACCACCAAAGCTTGGGGGAAGGGGGACAATATTAAATGTACTCTGGGCCTCCCGCTCTGCCATGATGGTGCTTATCTTTCAGCTGCCAGAGTGACCAGTGGGTACATCAAACAGCCACAGAGCAATGCGGGGAGAAGGAAATGCTGTGTCTAAGACTTAAGGAAGACACCAAGTTCCATGATGGGTGAGGAAGGAAACAGATCAGAATAAGGCAGGGTTGTGGGGAAATGCTTTGTGCATAAAGAATTAGAGATAGTTCTATCTAAAGCAGACTTAAAGAATTAGAGATAGTTCTTAAAGAACAGGGGGGAAAATGGGTAAGCAAAGAAAAATATGGACAAACCATAAGTGACTCTTAATCTCACAAAACAAACTGAGGGTTGCGGGGGGGAGGTGATCGGGAAAGGGGGGTGGGGTAATGGACATTGGGGAGGGTATGTGCTATGGTTAGTGCTGTGAAGTGTGTAAACCTGGCGATTCACAGACATGTACCCCTGGGGATAAAAATTTGTTTATAAAAATTAAAAAAAAAAAGAAAAATATGGAATACTTCAAAATTTGTCCCATATCCCCACTCTCAGATCTTCTCCAGCTCTGACTGAATGTTTGCAAAATCATCTATCTCTCTCACCATTTGAAAAATCTTTCTAGAACTGGAGAATTGGGTAAGATGTTCTTCATTCAGTTTCAAAAATTATTTTTGATTCCTTGGAATAGCACTTCTCAAGTGACTTTAAAGATTATATTTCAACTCCCTTGTCATACCAGTTAAGGAACTTGATGGTCAGGAGATTACATGAGATGTTCAAGGTTTCACAGCAAGTTGGGGGCAGAGCGAGGACTTCTAAGTCAGGTCTCCCTATTCCTATTCCAGGCTCTTCCCACTGCTAGTAGGATACTAGGCACATGGCTCTCCAAATATCGGGCCTGGGTCTGAATATCTTCAACAGCAGACTGTCCTCAGAAGTGCCGGAGGCCAAGTAAGAGGCATGGTCACATTATCCAAGATGACTCTTTGCTTCTGGGGAAATGGCACGAACTAGAGTACACACACTGAGCTCCATATGTCCCACAATTGTGACATCTTCCCCTGTGGCACCTCTGGTAGCTGTGACACCTGGAAATCACGACATGTGTCCCGTATTCTTCAAGCCTAAGTCAGCAGTGCCTTCTTAGGGACTTGCCCTGAGCCACCTGCCACAGGAGTATCATGGCTAATAAAAGCCACTATGCACCATGTAACCCAGGCTCCCTCTTTCAGAGGCAGGAGGCAGCCCTGTGTAGACCCCAATCCTTCACACACTTGGGGACTTAGGCATTGTGGGCATGACATCTAGAATGCCAGCTGTGCTCAAAGGGCAAGAGTCCTCTCAACTGGGACCACACCATTTGTTAAAATACCCCACCCTAAGCTGACACCGAACTGTCTTAATCATGCCTATTCTTTTTTTTTCTTTTTCACCATAACTATTTTCAAACACTTTATTGTATGTCCTTCAAAGCACCATCTTCTGGCTGAAATAATTAACAGGGAGCCCCTAATGTCTTCCTGCACTCAGCTTTGTGAAAAGAGCATTGTAGCATTTGAGTATTTAAAGTACATTGGGTTTTTGAATGAACCCAAATAGGTAACCAGTTTGGCCACTGACACCAGTGATCATTTTCAGCGTCTCTCTGGGAAGAGTGACCTGTGAGACTACACCTCCCTTTGGTAAGAATTGGGAATTTCTAGAAAGTTCTTTTTGCTGGAATCCCTGGTGCCATCACAGCTGAGTTTAATTAAATGGGAAAGGATCACCTTTACCAAGAAATGGGTTGCATGGCGGAAAAATTACTTTGGTTCCACCTTTAGTCCGTAAACTCCAACAAGTACTTAATCTCAGGGTCTCAGTTCCTGGCTTGAAAAGTGGAAATAATACCTTCTGCAAACATTAATGAATTGAAAGTCTCTGGTGGAACTCCTGGGTCATAACAAATGCTCACAAATAGCCACACTGACATTTTAGGAGAAAGATAGACTTCTAAGCTCTTTACTCAACCACAGGGAAAGGCAATCCAATGTCTCATTGTGCTTAAAGACTGTATTCACTGTGCTCAGCATACAAATCTTGAACAGTCTCATTCAACAGCTGCCCACAATGACTGTTTTCCATGGAGTCCTTTATAAGGACAGCAGAACTCTATTCTAGGGAAGGTCAATCAATGGCAGTTAGGGTAGCCTCTCAATCCCATATCCATTTGTCACAATAAACATTACCACAACCAATCAGCACATATGAGATTGAAAGAAGTCAAGAGCTTTCTTTGGAAACAGGCCTCTGGACATTAAGTTTCCTGGAACAAAGCTTAAGGAAGAGTCTTTCTTAGCAGCCTGGCTGGCATGAGTTTCATCCTTCTTTAACCAAACATGACTATGCCACCTTTGTATTGTCAGAAAACCTGGAAGCAATGTGTCTAAGCAACTGGATATTTGGTCTTTTCCTGGGGCGGGGGGGGGCCTGGCTCTTAAAGACTTGTTGGAAGACTCCATGGTATTCCTGAATCTTAGCAACTACATCTTTAGAAAATGGAACTTGGATGTTGAATGAATTGGTTTCTTCCTATCAGAAAGAAGCCAGAATATCTGGATATCCAACAGAAGTTGCATCTCAAAAGATGTTCTAAAAACCACAATATTGAAAGTATACATTATAGCTCCTGGGGGTGGAAGATGATTAAGAGGGAGCTCCAGGGAACAAATAAGAGATTTAAGACACTAGACCCTGAGAGAGAAAGGAAGAGCAAGGGCTATTTTCTGCAAAAAAAATTTTAAAAAATCAGGGACATACAACTCTGACACCATCTCACCCAGCTATGCCATGGGCCCGGGAACTAGAATATTGCCCTCAGATTGAATGAGTCGGAGCTAAAACAAACCTCTCACCAGTGAAGAAGTTATTTCTTTTTTTTTTTTAAGATTTTATTTATTTATTTGTCAGAGAGAGAGAGAGCGCGCGCGCGAAAGAGAGTGAGCACAGGCAGACAGAGTGGCAGGCAGAGGCAGAGGGAGAAGCAGGCTCCCTGCCGAGCAAGGAGCCTGATGTGGGACTTGATCCCAGGACGCTGGGATCATGACCCGAGCCCAAGGCAAGCCGCTCAACCAACTGAGCGTCCTGGGACCCAGGCGTCCCGTGAAGAAGTTATTTCTAAGGAGACTTGGGGAAACTCTTAAAATACCAGCCAAAAAATAAATAAAGTCTTTAAAAAAGGGGGGGGGGCGCCTGGGTGGCTCATTAAAGCCTCTGCCTTCGGCTCAGGTCATGATCCCAGGGTCCTGGGATCGACCCCCGCATCAGGCTCTCTGCTCAGCAGGGAGCCTGCTTCCTCCTCTCTCTCTCTGCCTACTTGTGATCTCTGTCTGTCCAATAAATAAATAGTCTTTAAAAAAAAATACCAGCCAAGTCCATTATAATTGCCCCTCTTTTAAACATTGCAAAAAAACAAAACAAAACTTAACTACTTATAGCATACATATCTCCAATTATGATGTTTCATTCCAAAAATAAAAACTCAGAAAACAGTGTGTGTTTTTAACAGTAAAGAAATCTTGAAAATTCTCAAATGTTTATTCAAAGGGTTGCCATTCTTTTTTTTTAACAAACTGAGTCCAGAACCCACTGGAAGTCCCTAATAGTGCTCAGTGAAAATTGTCCTTCTATAGACTAAGCCATTGTTCAAAACACGTGGTTTTGTGTATAGTACATCATGGACAAGGCTCAACAAATAGGGCCAAGAATATCTCTTCCACATTACATGCCCACCCTTGTGAGGGCTCTGCAAACAAACACAAAACCCCTCCACTGGGCTTACATCAGCTCACCCCCACTGTAACAACCCAAGGACTATAACCTTCTCCACTCAGAGTCAAAAAAAAGCGAACCCCGGAGTCTGTGAGAACCCCAACTTTACTCACTTGTCTTCTGAAAAACTTCCTCCAGTAACAACGTTCTTCCCTTGGGGTACATAGTTCCAGTATTCTTCCACAATCCCAATGTGGTATGTTCTGGTAACTGCGCCAACCAGCCCAGACAGACCCAGGAATGTGAGGAGAACGATGCAGTCAGCCTGCTGTTTCCGAGGCATTTGTGGATGTAATTCAGGCAAGCAGCCTGAACAGGAGGCAACCCTGCCTGTCCCTCCCCCTCACAGGAAACTAATTATAACTAGGAATGAACAAGACCCAGCTCCTCCTTCTTAGGTAGCTTGGGGTTGGGACAGAGGCTGATAACTTGTGTAAGCAGAGCAAACGATGGGGGGAGTTGCTATGACAACGAAACTTTGGCCAGCCATCCAAGAGAAGGTGTAACTGTCTTATTCATTTACTATCCAAGCCAAGCAAGCCTGTTTCTGTAAGTTTTGGTGCTCTGCTGTGACATTAATTATTCATCTTTGCCTGGAATGGCAATGCCACAAATTGGGCTGATGGGTTTCCTCCCTTCTTCCTCATTTTTTTCTCCACACCTACTACAGGAACATATTAAAATCTGAAAACCAGGCTGGCTGGAGTGGGGCATCAGGAAAGCTCTTGCGTGCTAAGGAAGGCTTCATCTCTGTTGGGAAGGCAGGGGGAGTGAGGTAATCACCCTCCGCCATCTCTGACTTGTTTTATGAGGCTACATGAAACAATCAACTCACATCATAAAGTTTGTAACAACATTGTAAAACCTCACTAATTCTCCATTTGCTCATGTACCATCTCCCCCAAAGTCTCTCAAATCCTACCAGCAAAAATGAGGAGCTCGGTCACCCAGTTCAGCCAAAATTTTAGAGGTCATCACCCTCAGTGAGTTACCTTTGTAAGAAAGAATGACAATGACATGGGAGGAGTACCCTTCGGGCACATGAAGATAAAATTTAGTAGGTCTTTGAGTCAAAAAGGCAAAAGAAGTACCCGTTCTTCTCTGTGCTCTAATCTGTGACCTAGAATCTCAGTGTTGACAGAGACCTTGTCCAACTGTGGACAAGAGCCAATCTGATAGCCATTGAGAGTTGCTCTTGAGGCAGCAGCCACAGAGTAAGGAGAGAGCCTCCTGGCTTGGCTTTGAGGTTGGACAGACCTGTGTTTGAATCCAGTCCCACTACTTGCTATTTTAGTGGCATTGAAGAACCACTCACCCTCTCTAAGCCCACATCTGTAAAACAGGGTTGGAGGGATTGTTAAGATTTAAAGGATCACACAGGAACAAATACAGGTTACCTTGGGTTTGACGATGACTTTTTCAATACAACACCAAAGGCACAATCCATGAAAGAAATAGCTGTAAAGCTGAATTCAAAAAATTAAGAATTCCTGCTCTAGGAAAGATGCTGTCAAGTGAATAAGAACAGAAACTACAAACTGGAAAATATTTTTGCAAAAGACATATCTGATGAAGGATCTAAAACATATGTTATCCAAAACATACAAAGAAATTTTAAAACTCAACAATAAGAAAACAAACATCCTGATTAAAAAATGGGCAAAAGATCTCAATAGACATCTCTTCAAGAAGATATACAGGTGGAAAATAAGCACGTGAAAAGATGCTCCACACCTTACGTCATCAGGGAAATATAAATTAAACAATGAGATACCACCACACAATGGCCAAAGTCTGGAATGCTGACTACACCAAATGCCAACTGTGAAGGAACAGGAACTCTCATTCATTGCTGGTGGGGATGCAAAACGACAGAGCCATTCCGGGAAGATAGTTTGGCAGTGCAAATGGAACATTCTCCAGAACTGATTACATGTTACAAATCTCAATAAATTAAAAAAGATTTTTTTAAACCTAAACATATGGCACACATTACATATATTACAATTTTATTTGTCAATTATACCTCAACAAAACTAAAAAAGAAATACTCTTACCATATGATACAGCAATTATGCTCTTAGGTATTTACCTAAAGGACTTGAAAACTTATATATAGCCAAAAACCTGCATGTGAATGTTAAACTTTGAAGCAACCAAAATGTCCTTCAACAGTTCAGTGAGTAAATAAACTATGTTCAGTGAGTGAATAGTAGTTCGGTGAGTAAATAAGTATGGTGCAACGAAACAATGGAATATTGTTCAGCATTAAAAGGAAATGAGCTAGCCATCAGTGAAAAGATATGGAGGAAACTTAAATGCATAGTACTAAATGAAAGAAGCCAATCTTAAAATGTTCTATGATTCCAACAAGATGAAATGCTGGAAAAGACAAAGCTGTGGGAATTAAAAAAAAAAAAAAGATCAGGGGTTATGAGGGGTTAGTGAGGAGGCAGGGGCGAATAGGCAGAGCACAGAGGATTTTTAGGGCAGTGAAACTACTCTGTATGATATATACATATACATCATACAGAATGAACAAATGAAATGATGGGTATCTACTATTATAGTACATATATGAGCTATATCATATATCATAGTATATATACTATATATTACATATTTACTGTATTAGTAAATATGCATCATTTCATTTGTTCAAAGCTATAGAAGGTACAACACTGATGCAAACAATGGACTTTGGGTGATGATACATCAGTGTAGGCTCATCAGTTGTAACAACTATACCACGATAGTGGGGGGTATTGTTGATAGGGAAGGCTAAGCATGTGTCGGTGCGGGAGACATGTAGGGAAATTTCCATACCTCCTGCTCAATATTGCCTACAACCATTCTAAACAATGAAATCTATGTTTAAAAAAGATTTAAGGGGCGCCTGGGTGGCTCAATGGTTTAAAGCCTCTGCCTTTGGCTCAGATCATGATCTCAGGGTCCTGGGATGGAGTCCCGAATCAGGCTCTCTGCTCAGCAGGGAGATTAATTCCTCCTCTCTCTCTCTCTCTCTCTGCCTGCCTCTCTGCCTACTTGTAATCTCTGTCAAATAAATAAATAAAATCTTTAAAAAAAAAAAAAGATTTAAAAAGATGTCTGCAAAGTGCCTACCATGGCCCTCAGCACAGCATAGGTGAGCAATAAATGTTAAATTTGTTCTTCCCGGGGGACATGCATGGCTCAGTTGTTAAGCGGTTGCCTTTGGCTCGGGTCATGATCCCAGGTTCCTGGGATGGAGCCCAACATCGGGTTCCCTGCTCAGCAGGAAGCCTGCTTCTTCCTCTCCCACTCCCCCTGCTTGTGTTCTCTCTCTTTCTCACTGTTTCTCTGTGTGTATGTGTGCCAAATAAATAAAATCTTTAAAAATAAATTTGTTCTTCCCCACTCACACCCTCTAAGAGAGACTCCCACAGTCTCTGTGATGGACACTGGCATTTCCAACCTTCTGCTCTCTTTCCCAAAGTCCCATCTAGACTCTCACCAGCCTCAAGTAAAAGAGTTCTTTTCCTTTACATTACACTTTATAGATGTGCTATAGCATAAGTTTTGAATTATCATCCATCTTAGCTAATAAAATACATGCTGAGAATTCCGTTTCACAACCAGGCTCTTCACATCTTTGACTTATTGATTTGTTTTTATGTCAGGACACTTATAAGTAATTACCATAGCACATTTCCCTTTAACTAAGATCTACTCTTCAGTATTATATTGAAAGCACTTTGTGTGTGCTTGTCACTTGAACAGCTACTACAGAGGAAGGACTCACAAGGTGAACCTGTAAACTTGGCCTCAAAAGAAGCAGGGCTTCAGGAGTTCTTGAAATCTGGATGTCTTGGGCCAAATAGCTTTGTGTCTGTACCCTGGAGAAGCAGATTATTTTAAGTCAAACAGGCTCAGTATAGTATCAAAAACTTCATTAGGATATATTGCACCCCAATTTTTTTAGACAAAAGAAAGGGACGTAAAAACAGTATAGATCAAAAACGCAGAAGAGTTAACTTTCCTACCAGGGATACTGAATGCATGTGACTGAGTCCCTGAGGAAGGCATCCCCTAACTTCTGATTCGAACCAAGGTTTACGAAAGGATAGAAGAGGCATGGAGAGCCAGAGTTGCTGGAAGAGATCAGTGCATTCAACCTGTCTCAAGCCAAGCTTGTAGTTACTGAGGGCTAAAGAGTCAAGGAAAGAGTTTATTGGAAGCCATGAAATAGTGTCTGGAAAACACTCTGAAATTCTTCCTTACACTCGGACAATACAGATGGTCAGAAAACATCCAAATTACATAAGAGCTAAACAAAAGGAAAGGGAAGAAGAGGGGAAGTGAGGGGAGGGAAAGGGAAAGAAAGAGAAAAGGAAAGGAGAAGAGAAGAGAAAGAAGAGAAAAGAAAATAAAAGAAAGGAAAAGAAAAGAAACAAAACTGGTGTAAGTGATTGCAGTGTTCCTGCAACACTCATTTTTGAGAACCCACAGTAAAATACAAGATGTGATTGACAATGCCTAGCATTCAACTCGGAAACCTGTGAGTGATGATGTTAACGAAATGCATGTGTGAATGAATGACCTTTACCTTCCTGTACCAAGCGTATGTATTGGTTTCAATACTAAGGCCTTTACGCGCATTATCTCATTTGATTATTACAACAACCCTGTCGAGTGTGCAACATTTTCTATCCCTGTTTTACAGATGAGAAAACTCTAAGTTTGGAAAGGTGAGGCAGTTTTCTCAGTGCCCCACAACTGATAAATGGCATGGTTCTATGAGACTCCAAAGCCAGTATTCCTACCCAGCCCCCTCAGACTGAGAACAGGAGAGGGGTTGCCTCAGGGATCATGGTGGCCTTCTTTAACTCAAGTGGGACCCACTCTCAGTAAAGAAACATGAGTCTAACCTGTCCATTGGAAAAGGAATCCCAAAATGCCCCACCAGCCTAGTCCATGCACCCCTGAGAGTCCAGATAAAACCCTAATCATGAAAGAACCTTGAAAATGCCCAAACATACCATTCTGCTTCATTCCTCCACTTTAGGTCCCGACCCTCCACCCACTCCATCCCTCACCCCCACTAAATTCTTTCTCATCCTCCAAATCCTCCTAGGCTGTTCCTCTCTGAAGCCTTCCTTGGCTCCTGCCACACCCACCACACAGTCCCTCCCATGCCCTGGCAGTAATCACTCCCTCCTCTGTGCTTCTTCTAGACTTTGTGTGCACCCTTACCCCTGTTTATAATATTGTTTGCTTACACATCAGTTTTCTTTATAGACTCTAAACTCCTTGACAACAGCATCTGGCCAGCCCTTAACACCTCTCTCTATACCTGAGACTATACCTGAGGTCTCAAAGATTTATTTAAAAAAAAAAAAACCTGCAGCTCAGGGACTGCCTTGGCCTCCACTTGCCACCCCTGGGCCTGTCCTCTCTACACTCTTCTTTTTTTCTTTTTAAAGAATTATTTATTTACTTGTTTGACAGAAAGAGAGAGAGAGAGAGAGAGCACAAGTAGGCAGAGAGGCAGGCAGAGGGAGAGGGAGAAGCAGGCTCCCCGCTGAGCAAGGAGCCTGATGTGGGGCTTGATCTCAGGACCCTGGGATCATGACCCAAGCCAAAGGCAGTCACCCAACCTACTGAACCACCCAGGTGCCTACATCTACAAAGTCTCACGCCCCCCCCCATCCTTTTTGGACCATTAACTCACCTGGTGAGAGGCTTTGACTTCTCCCCTCCCACAGTTCTTTCATGCGCATCTCTGCTCTAAGCTCTGAGACCTGAGAACCAGGCCTACCTCACCCCCACACCCAGGTCTGGTGCTCAGGCCACTTCTGTATCGATTAGGAAATTTAAAAGGCATCTTGTTCATCTCTGTACCGCCAGTGGTTAACACAAGCCAGTGGTTAGCAGTAGGTGCTGAGCAAAAAGCAGTACTGGCTGTAGAATCTATGGCACATCAGGCAGTGTGCCCACGTACTGAGCAGTAAGATGTATCACAGCATAATACTCTATGAGGTGGATATTTTTGTCTTGTTACTTCAGATGGAGAAACTAACATTTGGTAAGGTGAATAACTTGCCCAAGGTCCCATAAATAGAAAATAGCAGAGCCAGGATTCAGACCCTCCCCAGTTGCACGTCTCAGAGACCTGCACCCCAGACCACCAAACTTGAGAGATGTTAGTGGGACTGGACTAAACTGAAAGGCAAGGCAATGGCAGAAGACCATTTCAAGGAAAGAACCATTAGCAATACACAAGAAGTTCCTTCAAACATAAACAGGACCTAAGAATTTAAAAGGAACAGAATGTAGAATGCACATGGGCAATTAGTCCACCAAACCAAAGCCCAGTGATAAAATCATTCATTTAACCATTAGAAAATATGTGCTGGGCATCTACCCTGTAAACTGTTCTTGTCAACTGGGAATGAGACATGCATCATCCCTGGCCTCAACAAGTTTATATTCTAGTGAGGAAGACAGATTATAAAAAAAGTTTTAAAATATTAATTAAATGGGCACCTGGGTAGCTCAGGTTAAGCATCTGACTCTTGATTTCAACTCAGGTCATGATCACAGGGTTATGAGATCAAGTCCCCTGTTGGGCTCCCCGCTCAGTGGGAAGTCTGCTTGAAATTCTCTCACTTTCCCTCTCCCTCTGCCTCTGCCTCTCCCTGCCATGCTCTCTCTCTCTAATAAATAAATAAATAAATCTTTAAAAATAAGATATTAATTAAAATAGTAACTAAAAGTATTGTGTTGAGTTCAGTAAATTTCAAGTTAAATTTGGTACAAATGGTGTGGGGAGAATGCCAGGACTGTACCCTGAAGGTGTCTGAGGTACTTGGGGAGGTGGCCCAGTAGCTTGTTCTGAAGCACACTTCTATTTTATAGGGTGGAATAGAGCATATTGAGGTCCCATCCCTAGAAGTTGTCATAAAACAAACAAACAAACAAACAAAAAACCAAAAAAAAAAACCCAAAGTTCAGATCTAAGAGACACTTCGGTTGAGTTCTAGAAGGAGAGTTAATGGTCCACATCCTTGCACAGTGGGAACTTTCACTTTCAAGCACTCATTTTTTCCTCCACTAGGCAAGTGCCTGATGATGTCTCACTTTCCAGAGGCCTGAGGCAAACCCTGGTGCCAGAGAGTCAAAACAGGCAGCCTTCTATCACCAATATACTAAAAGGAAGAGCAGAGGAAATGGGCTCCCCTTCACTCCCAGACTCCTCTGTCTTCCTCTTTTCCCACACAAACCAACACAGGTGCTGAAGGTGATTCAATCCCCCATTACCTCTTTGATGTATGGATGGGTTCAGGCAGGGCCGCCCCTCGGGTGTGTGTGGTAGAGTATTAGCACCCTTTTGGCAGCCAATCTTACACAATCCCACAAAAAGAATCCCACAAAAGAAATGTCACACCTGCTACCAAGAGCAATTTGCCCTGCAGGCCCCCCTCCAGAATTGGAATTGACTCTAGATCCCTGGGAACACCATATAAGAACAAGTCCTAGAGCTTGTGGAGACATCTGGTCAACCCATGCACAAGCAAGAGGGTGGGGAATACCCAAAAAGGTGAGATGAGACCACAGACCAAGGCCCATGTAGGTTCCTATCTGGGCTTAAGGGACCCTGTCCAGATGTCACTGCTAGGCACAGTCTCAGACACCAGAGGAAAACCACCTTTGAGGAAGTCTCTCGAAAACGAGGAACTCCTAAGGGCTGGAGATCAGAGAAGGGGTTCCATTGCTAGGTCTAAGGACAATAGTAGGTTCAGCTCTCTTCCCAGCTCCTCTGTGTGTGTAGGAGTGTGTGTGTGTGTGTGTGTGTGTGTGTTAGGAGGAGAGGGGAACAATCTGGCCAATGTGGTCTAGACATAGGGTCTTCCCATAGCATCTCTTCAGTGACACTTCTAGGCCCTTTAGGGTGACTCATTCAAAGAGAAAAACCAAAGCAAAGAGCTAGAGGAGACCCACTCCTTGTCTCTTTCCATATCAGGAATTACTTTGCATCACCTCTGTGACATTCTCACTATGCCTTGCTGTCCATGGCCAAATTTCATGGCCACCTCTGTTGTAACTTGGACACGTGGCATGTGATCATAACTCCTAAACCCAGTCTCCAAATGTTCTTGAGACTCCCTGTGTGTGCACAATTCATAAACAAAGAAGACAATGATCTGACAATTATTTGAGGGGTGAGGAACAGTCAGATTCCATTGCAACAAAACTCTAAGGATTCTTTTGTGGGACCTAGAATTTTTTGTGTGTATCCAATACTCTCTTAAAATAGGTGGGTCCTCCCTGAGCCTTGAAGCTTGTTTTGTAATAATCTTGATTGTAATAGCCTTGATTTATACCAGTGGAAAGAGCTGCCATTCCCTTAATATTAGTGACCAAAGAAGAAGGCCTAGAACTCTCTTATCTGAGACCCCGGGATTTGAGAGTAATATCTGCGTGAAGGCATTTGGCAAATTAAGATGGTATATAGGACTGGTTGGTTGAAGGTCAATCCAGACTCTGGATTCCCCATTTTTAGGAGACCAAAAAGCTCCTCTACCTTCACCTACCCTTCTATGGTTCTTCTAGTAATGGCTCAGTAAGGGCTCTCCTTAGTACATCCCTAGTGCCCTGGTGCTATGGAGTGTGGAGGAGGAGGGCAAGGCACTCAGAAAGGGATTTATCGACTTTCCAACATGTTTTCTGGGAAAAGAGCAGGCTGCCCATCTCAACATTTCTGAAAAATCCCACCTGAGGAGCAGAGCTCTTCAGGAAGCCCTGATATATGGCATCATAGATGCTGTAGCAAATTCCTGTGGGTGGCTGTATGAAGTGAATTCCTATTAGAAAGGAGGGCCCTGGCTCCAGGTGGGGGCCTACAATACCTGAGACCTCCTCAGGACATAGTTTCCCAGGAGAAATGCCTCTGACGATCAAAGCACCTAGTGATTCTCTGGAGAAGATCTTTATAGGCAGAGCTTCAACTCCCAGGTTTGGGCACGTAGGCACATGTAGCATGGATTCTGGGGCACAGCCAAGGCTCTCTGCTCTGGTCTCATCACTGATTCTCAACCTCCCTCATCAGAGTTTCTTGATATTGGCTTAAGACTAACACTGTAAAAGTGCAAATGTCACATGGTATTGGTCCCATTGGTTGAAGTTGGCTTCAATGAATGACTTTATTAGATCCCTTCCCATGACTAGGTTTAGGTTGGGGGGAAGAGGAGAGGGGGCATGAGGCACTTGGACTTCCAGGAGGAGGTCCAGTAAATCAGAAGGAACCCAAGTGACCATCTGGTTCAAAAGTTCCAGCTCAAAGCCCACAGGCCAAACCAGCCTATGAGGTTGGTCTAAAATAGTGCCTAATAGAAACTTCAAATTTCCTTTCCTTTAATTAGGATATGAGCCCTCCACTTCCTCATGGATCCCACCATTCCTCATTGTCTTACATCTGTTTACTTCATCTGTTGAGGACACCTAGCCCCAAAATAGGTGTGTCTGTGACCCTGAATTCTGGTACAAGTTTCTACTCAATGCAAGGCCCTTTCAACAACACCATGAAGTCTGTCTTTATTCATTTTTTCACACACTCATTCAAAATATATGTACCAAGCACCTACTAATGCATGGTAATTTAAAGCATGAAGAATCCTGCGAAATATTCTAGTTTTACCACTTCATTTCACAGGTGGTGCAACCAAGGCCCAGAGAGCTGTGTGACTCATGAAATGCCACAAAGCTGTGTAGAGGTAGAGCTAAATTTAAGAAGAACCTGGGTGGGCAGGGGTGGCTGCTGTCTCTCTTGAGACTGCTAAGCACCTCGGTGAACTCCAACTATACTTCGACTATGATGATCCCCTAATGTGCTTAGTTCAAGGGTTCTCAAAGTGTAGCCCAGGAGGAGCCTCTGCGGTCCCCAAGAGACTTTCAGGGCATCTGTGAGGTTAAAACTACTTCCGTAATGAAACAAAACTATCATTTGCTTTTGTTATTCCCATTCTTTCACGTATGTACAGAAGTTTCCAGAAGTGTGTGATGTGTAATATAGCAACAGATTGAGGGCAGAAGCATATATGAGAATATCAACCTGTTACTGAGCGGGTTACCCTAACTGTATAACTATGCCACTACTCATACTAAATATTTGTTTGGAAAATATATTTTTACTTAGGAATATGTTATTTATATCGACATTTAATGGTTTTTTTGTTAACATGTATTGTGAGTCATTTAAAATATGTTAATAAACGGTTTTTAAATTGCTCAGTTTTAATTTCTAATGTGGTAAATATCAATAGACATAATCCACATCAACTATAGCTTTGCGGGGTCTTCAATAATTTTTAAGATTATAAAGAAGTCCTGAATTCAGAAAGTTTGAGGACTGCTAATTTATTCTGCTAAACCTAGTAAAGGATAGTTACAACACTTGAACTTTTCCAACAGGCATAGGGTCATGTGAAAGTTGTATAATTATTTTTTAAAAGGGAAAAAACTGAACAGGATCCGTTTTTGCTTCTTAGAAATGAAAAATGGCGCACTGCGACTTCCTCAGTGACCTCAAGGATTGGTCTGACTTGAGCTATTCCATCACCAAAAACTGGATGGAATAACCTTGGTCCTATGGTGATTAAAGTATGAAAGGACTTATGTCTCAACCCCCACAACCTCCTCCTGCTTTCATCTTACCTACAAGTACCACGACTACAAGGGGCCTGGGCCAAAAACTTGGGATCCTCTTCCACTCTCCTCTCACTTTCTTCCACATTCACCACTGCTGTCTCCCTCAATAGCTCTGGTGCATTTTCTCTTCACGGCATCAGCTGCAGTTGAGACAACTAATTTTTTTAAAGATTTTTATTTATTTAATTTAATTTATTTATTTATTTAACTGACACAGTGAGAGAGGGAACACAAGCAGGGGGAGTGGGAGAGGGAGAGGCAGGCTTCCCACCAAGCAGAGAGCCTGATGCGGGGTTCCATCCGAGAACTCTAGGATCATGACCTGAGCCGAAGGCAGCGGCTTAACGACTGAGCTACCCAGGCATCCCAGTTGAAACAGCTATTTTGTCATGCCTGGAGATGGCTTCTGTCTTGCTGATCCCCACCCTTCTTGTCCCCTCTGTGGTGGTTCTGCTCTGCCTCCGGAGTAAGCTTTTGATTACATGAATCTAATTATGATCCATCCCATTGCACCTTCTTTGAAGCCCTTGGGAATCTGGCCCCTGAGGACCACTCTCACACCTCTTGCCAACTCTATCTTCCAGCACAGAGAACTCTTTACATGTCTGCAAACCCACCACGCTCAGTAGGGCTTCAGAGCCTTTCCACCTGGGGTTGGGACTTCTCCCAACCTGAAGTACCCTTCCTTCCCACTTGTCTACCTGACCGACTCCACACCTCAAGTCTCAGCTCAAGTGCTCCCTTCCGGGAGGCCTGGGTGGCTCAGTTGGTCAAGCATCTGCCCAGCTCAGATTATGATCTCAGGGCTGTGAGATCGAGGACCCAACTCCTAGAAAGTTATTAACAAAGTTAATGACACAGTAAGCATTTGCTAAAATGAGTGAATCCTTCATTGGAAAAAAATATTCTGTATAGTCTGCTCAATTTTCCTGCCTTATTAAGTATAGCATAATGAACTGAGCTGATAATTGCCATCCTGAAGGGTCAGTTGTCATTGCTCTGCATGCCAGGCCTCATTCCGCATGTCACAAGGTAGAGGCAGTGAGATGCAATGAACGTTCATCGACCTTAGGACTTGACCCGGAAGTTGGCTTTCTCTTAATATATTTTAATATCAACGCTTTTCTTCTCTTCTGCTTATTTCTCCTTAAAATCGAATCACAGGGTGAGATCAAGATGGTTTGTGTTTCTAAGTAGGTGATGGGATTAAAGAGTACACATAACCATGATGAGCATCGAGTAATGTATAGAATTGTTGAATCATTATATCATACACTTAAAACTAATATACCACGGTAGGTTAACTATACTGGAATTAAAATGGAAAACTTAATAAAAACATCAAAAGAAAAAAATACCTTTCAAAAAAGAGGATTTGTAGTTCTAATAAATTGGTTTCTGGTTAATTGATTCTGTCACTTTAAGGTTAATAATATAATACTTATGAAGCTTTTACCCAGGGTAAATAATTCGTGGATATTATTCTTATCACTTTCTCATTTAAAGCAATACTTTATAACATTAATTCAGGAAGCATCTTTCTTACAATGGTGAAATGGGAGAGGTTGTCCCAGAGACTTTTGCCTGATTAAAATAACCTGTGGTCTCTATTTCTTTTTAATAGAGAAAACTTTATAGAAAGAATATAATCTGTTGAAATAACCCTTTTCAAGCACATAAAACTCTTGTCACATGTTGGTGAACAATAATGTTGCTAGTTCTTCTCACTTCCACCATTAAGGTCAAATTTGACAAAACTAAGTCCAAGTTTTCAGCGTGGCCTGTAAAGCCCTACTGATTCGACCTCCTCCCACATCTGCTACTCTCCCCACGCAGCTTCGAGTTCCAGCAACCCGCCTTGTGTCCGGTCCCTGTATACGCCGTGCCACACTGCCTCTCCTCTCTGCCTGTATTCACTCAGTTTCTCTGCTAGGAATGACCTTGCCCCCATCTGTCTCCCTCCTGTCCTGCCAGACTCAGAGCAGGTTATCACCCTCTCAGGGGAAACACTTCCAGTCCTCCCCAGTGTGGGTTAGCTGCTCCATCTTGAAGCTCCAGCCCAACCTTAGGCTGACCTCTCTCAGAGCTCCATGACCTTGGGCACAGGACCTGACCTCTCTTATCACAGCTTCCTCATCTGTAAAATAGAGTAATAATGGTTTCCACCTCACAGCATTATCAGGATAATTATTTAAGAGTTATGTTAAGTGCTTAGAATAGTACTTGGACATATTAATTACCCCCTAAGTTCTAGGTGTTATATTTGTTTTGGTATCACTTATCATAATGAAAATATCTGCACTTATCTGGGTGTCTTTGAATTTTTTTTCTGTCTCTGAGAACCTAGCGTACCTCTTAGCAAGTGCTCTGTAAATTGAACTAATACTAGTTCTATTATCTATCAATGTACATATAATGCTTTATACCATAGTAGCCAGCAGAGAACAATAGTCCACATTCTGATCTTTCACTTTACATCAAACAGCTTTGCCATTTTTTTTAAGGTAGGCTTCATATCCCCACAGAGCCCAATGCAGAACTTGAACTCACAACCCTGAGATCCAGACCTGAGCTGAGATCATGAATAGGATGTTTAACCAGCTGAGCCACCCAGGCACCCATGTTTTTGCCATTTTTAACAGCTAGGCACATGTCTATTTATTTCCCTTTATGTTTTTATAATTCATATGGTTATAAACATCTTTAGCACTAAACAGTGTTTCCCTATAGCGGCAAGCACTTATTTTGTCAAAACTTATAAATACCTTTACAACACTTGAGGGGGATCACCACACTGATCTCTAAAGAGAACGCACTAATACACAATTTCTCATGAAACTATTTCTTCCCAGACTTGTCATCATAGAATTTTATCACTAGTTTTTTTTTTTACTTTAATGGGGATATAATAGTATCTCTGAGTTGTTCTTATTTGTCTGTTTTTAATCACTAACAAGGATGGACGTTTAGTACATGATAAGATGCTGTATCTTTTCCATCAGCAACAAAACATCTATTCATTTTTTGCTACATTCAAAGTGGAATCCAAATTGCAACCATATATATATACACACACACACATATACACATATATATATATTTACATTTAAATATATATAAAATATATAAAATTTATATATACATATTTTACATATATTTAAAGATTTTATTTATTTATTTGAGAGAGAGAGAGCACGAGCAGGGGGAGGGACAGAGGAAGAGGGAGAAGCACACTCCTCGCTGAGCCGGAGCCGGCCCTGGGGCTCCATCCCAGGACCATGAGATCATGACCTGAGCCGAAGGCTTACACTTAACTGACTGAGCCACCCTGGTGCTCAGTGATATATTTCTATAAAATTTTTATACTTCTTCAGATATAAAATTCCCCAACCTATGTTTTTTTCTTTTTAACATGTATTTACAACATCTTCTGCTACCATAGAATTTTGTACGTGAACAATCCCCCAGAGTCAGGCAATACCGACATTCGAGCTGTCCCATCAGTCTTGGGTAGTATTCAGTTATGCTAATTTTTTACATCAATCTCCTTTGTTTGACAGGTTGTCTTTAAATAGTGTATTCTTTGGCTTATTGAAGGTCCATTCTATGGTATAGCTCCAAGTTTATTCTTCTCCCTACTGAGATCCAATTTCTACAAAGCAGATTGAATAGAAATTCTTTTTCCTGCTGTGATACTGTTTCCGGCATGTTATAAATTCTATACAATTTTGAATTTCTGAAATTTCTCTTCTATTGCACTAACAAATCTTTTAAATTGCACGTTATATGGTTTCAATCAGTTACTGTTTTTATTAAGGTTTTAATTTTAAATCCAGTAGAGCTAATATACAGTGATATATTAATTTCAGGTGTACAATATAGTGATTCAACAGGCCTATACATTACTCAGTGCTCATCACGATAAGTGCGCTCTTAATCCCCTTCACCTTTTTCACCCGTCCCCCACCCACCTCCCCTCTGGTAACCATCGATTCTCCATAGTTAAGAGTCTGTTTCTTAGTTTGACTCTTTCTTTTTTCTATTTGTTTTGTTTCTTAAATTTCATACATATGAGTGAGATTATATGGTATTTGTCTTTCTCTGACTGGCTTATTTTGCTTAGCATTATACTCTCTAGCTCCAACCATGTCATTGCAAATGGTGAGATGTCATTATTTTCATGGCCAAGTAATATCCCACTATATATATACACACCATATCTTCTTTATCCATTCATCAATTGATGGACCCATGGACTGCTTCCATATCTTGGCTACTGTAACTAATACTGCAATAAGCATTGGGGTGCATGTATTCCTTTGAATTAGTGTTTTTGTACTCTTTGGGTAAATATCCAGTAGTGTGGTTACTAGATCACTGGGGAGTTCTATCATTAACTTTTTGAGGAAACTCCATACTCTTTTCCACAGTGGCTGTATCAGTTGGTATTCCTACCAATAGTGTACAAGGGTTCCTATTTCTCCACATCCTCTCCAACACCTATTGTTGATTTTAACCATTCTGACAGGCATGAGGTGATATCTCATTGTAGTTTTGATTCGCATTCCCCTAATTATGAGTGATGAGCATCTTTTCATGTGTCTGTTGGCCACCTGTAGATCTGCTTTGGGAAAGTGTCTGTTCATGTCTACTGCCCATTTTTTTAAGATTTTTATTTATTTATACTGCCCATTTTTAAATTACATTATTTTGTTTTGGGCTGTTGAGTTATATCAGTTCTTTATATATTTTGGATACTAACCCTTTATCAGAAATGTCAGTTTGCAAATATCTTCTCCCATTCAGTAGTAGGCTGTCTTTTAGTTTTGTTGATTGTTTCCTTTGCCGTGCAGAAGATTTTTATTTTGATGTAGTCCCAATAGTTTATTTTTGCCTTTGTTTCCCTTGCCTCAGGAGATATACCTAGAAAAAAGTGTTGCTATGGCTAATGCCAGAGAAATTACTGCCTGTGTTCTCTTCTAGCATTTTGATGGTTTCCTGTCTCACATTTCGGTCTTTCAGCCATTTTGAGTTTATTTTTGTGCATGGTGAAAGAAAGTGGTTCAGTTTCATTCTTTTGCATGTAGCTGTCCAGTTTTCCCAGAACCATTTGTTAAAGAAACTGTCTTTTTCCCATTGTAGATTCTCTCCTGCTTTGTTGATGATCAATTGACCATAGAGTTATGGGTTCATTTCTAGGTTTTCTATTCTCTTACATTGATCTATGTGCCAATTTTTGTGCCTTTACCATATTGTTTTGATTACTACAGCTTTGTCATTCAACTTGAAATCTGGAATTGTGATGCCTCCAGCTTTGCTTTACTTTCTCAAGATTGTTTTGGATATTTGGAGTCTTCTGTGGTTCCTTACAAATTTTAGGATTGTTTGTTCTAGTTATTTGAAAAATGTTGGAATTTTGATAGGGATTATATTACATCTATAGATTGCTTTGGACAGTATGGACATTTTAAAATATTTTTTCTTCCAATCCATGAACAAGGGCTATCTTTCCACTTGTTTGTGTCATCGTCAATATCTTTCATCAATGTTTAATAATTTTCAGAGTACAGGTCTTTCACCTCTTGGGTTATGTTTATCCCTAAGTAGTTTATTATCTTTGGTGCAATTGTAAATGGGATTGCTTTCTTAATTCTCTTCCTGTTGTTTCATTATTAGTATATAAAAATGCCACAGATTTTTGTGTCCTGCAATTTACTGAATTCATTTATTGGTTCTAGCAGTTTTTTGGTGGAGACTTTAGAATTTTCTATATATAGTATCTGTTAACCGCAAATGGTGAAAGTTTTATTTCTTTCTTACCAATATGGATCCCTTTTATTCCTTCCACTTGTCTGATTGCTATGGTTTAGACTTCCAGTACATTGTTAAATAATAGTAGTGAGAGTGGACATCCCTGTCTTGTTTCTGATGTTGGAGAAATGCTCTCATTTTTTTCCCCCATTGAGTATGATGTTATCTGTGGGTTTTTTATATAAGGCCTTTATTATGTTGAGGTATGTTCCCTCTAATCCTACCTTGTTGAGAGTTCTTATAATGAATGGATGTTATACTTTGTCAAATGTTTTTTCTGCATCTATGAAACAATCATATGGTTTTTATCCCTTCTTTTATTGATGTGATGTATCATATTGATGACTTGCAAATATTGAACCACCCTTGCATCCCAGTTGATTGTGGTGAATGATTTTTTAATGTATTTTAATGTATTGTTGGATTCAGTTAGCTAATATTTTGTTGAGGATTTCTGAATCTATGTTCATCAGAGATATTGGCCTATAGTTCCCTTTTTTGTACTGCCTTTATCTAGTTTTAATGTCAGGCTAATACTGGATTCATAGAATGAATTAGGAAGTTTTCCTTCCTTTTCTATTTTGTGGAATATATTGAGAAGAATAGATATTAGCTCTTCTTTGAATGTTTTGTAGAATTCACCTGTGAATCCACCTAGCCATGGACTTTTATTTTCTGGGATTTTTTGATTTCTGATTCTATTTCACTGCTGGTAATTGATCTGTTCAAGTTTTCTATTTCTTCCTGTTTCAGTTTTGTGAGGTTAGATGATTCTAGGAAATTACTTATTCCTTCTAGATTGCCCAATTTGTTGGCATATAATTTTTCATAATATTCATTTATAATCCTTTGTATTTCTGTAGTGTTGGTTGTCATTTCTCCGCTTTCATTTCTGATTTTATATGAGTTCTCTTTCTCTCTCTCATTTTTATTTTTTTTAAATGAGTCAGGCTAAAGGTTTATTGATTTTATTGATCCTTTCAAAGAACCAGACATTGGTTTCATTGATCTGTTCTATTGTTTTGTTTTCTATTTTGTTTCTTTCCAATCACTGTTACTTTGTAACATGCATCAGGATAAGAGGAATGTTATTGCCTATCTAAAATAGTTTTGATGTTTTTGCCCTCATTTCTTCTTCAGGAGTGGAGAAGTGAGGGCAAGGAGAGCCAAAATGGTCAGGGAACCTTACCTTTCTTTCCCATCTGCAGAATTTGGATGCCTGTGATGGTGTACGACAGACCTCAGCAACTGACTGCCCTACCTGACCTACAGTCTTGTTTTGTTAAGAGGATGGAGCTAGCGTGTCAGTGTATCACAGAGTTTCAGCTTGGGAAGATGAAAACTTTCTGGAAATGGACAATGGTGAGGGTTGTACAACAATGTGAGTATAGTTAATACTACCTAGTTGTACAGTTAAAAATGCTAAAATGATGGAGTGCCTGGGTGGCTCAGTCAGTTAAGCATCTGACTCTTGATTTCAACTCAGGTCATGATCTCAGGGGAACTCAATGGGGAGCCTGCTTCTTCTCTCCCTCTTCCTCTGTCCCTCCCTCCCCCCTCACTCAGGTGCACAGGCATACATGCACACACACACACACTCCCTCAAAATGAATCTTTTAAAAAATAAATAAGATCTTTTAAAAAACACTAAAATGGTAAGTTGTATGTTATGTATATTCTACCAAAACAAAAAACTTTTTTTTTACCAAAACAAAAAACTTTTTAAAGGGATTATAAACATAAGGAGTAAGAGATGACATGAAAAATATTTCTTTTTTTTAAGATTATATTTATTTATTTGACAGAAAGAAATCACAAGTAGGCAGAGAGGCAGGCACAGAGAAAGGGGGAGGCAGGCTCCCTGCCAAGCAGACAGCCTGATGCAGGGGCCCAATCCCAGGACTCTGGGATCATGACCTGAGCAGAAGGCAGAGGCTTTAACCCACTGAGCCTCCCAGGTGCCCCAACATGAAAAATATTTCCTATATAAAAAAATCATAATGTAAAATTATTTTTATACTATCATTGAAAGAATGTAAAATTTAGGCAAATGAAAAAGGATTAGAAAGGATCATGGATAATTAAAGGTATAATATTTTAGGACCTTGGGATTATGTATGAATATCTTCTTTCTTTAAAGATTTTATTTATTTATTTGACATATAGAGATCACAAGTAGGCAGAGAGGCAGGCAGAGAGAGAGAGAAGGAAGCAGGCTCCCAGCTGAGCAGAGAGCCTGATGCGGGGCTTGATCCCAGGACCCTGGGATCATGACCTGAGCCGAAGGCAGAGGTTTTAACCCACTGAGCCACCCAGGTGCCCCTCTTCTTTCTTTAATTTAAAATTTTAATAATGTTGGCACAATGTTTTTTATTTCATTTAACATAAAAGTGACTATCCTCTTACTCCTCTCCCCTAAATGCTGAATTTGAATACAGAAATGTATATAAATAAGCTTAAACGTACTCAGAAACACCTCCTTCTGCCATGAGGGCTCAAGTCAGTCTGGAACAAGTCTGGAAATACTTGAAGAGGAACAGAAAAAAATTCTCACTTGGGCAAGTCCCTGGTCTATTCTCACTGTTGAGTTCTGCCTAATAGAATGGCTTTCTATAACTCTTCTTTACTTGGTACTTGCCAGAGTGTACTAAAAATCACCTTGGCAAGTTACTTCCTGTATCAGGAGCAGAATCAATCAGAATGAATGCCTCCAGAGGTCCTGGTATTTGACCCTAGATCCTTCCTTGGGTTACTTGTGCAGACTAGGGTGGGAAGTAGCTATAGCACCTTATATATAGTTCGAGGAAAGAAATGAACCTTATTTGACCACTTAGTACTGACCACATGCCAGATTCTGGACCAGGCATTTAGGTGAGTATTTTAGCTTACTCTCAGAGCAAAGATAGGTATCTTTATTTCTATTTCAAAGGTGAGAGACTTGAGGTTTAAAGGATTAAGGAACTTGCTAGTGGCTTACAATTCTGGCAATATGAAGAAAGAGGTAAACTACCTGAAAGTCCTCCACTCTCATACCCTGGAAATGTTATAGATATTTATGACCAAAAAGATAACATTTTAAAAGCATAGATGAATTCACAAGAAAAGGGAAGAAATATACAAACATCAGCAACAAGAGAAAGGTATGAAGAAGAGAAAGGTATGAAGGAGAGTAGTGAGAAGAGTAAGTAGTGAGAACAGAGTCTGTGGCTTCCTGAGGAAAATGCTAGAATCCAGTAACTTAGGCATTGGGATTTCACCACCTTGTGAGAACTGAAGATGAGTTCTTGGTCCTGCAAAGAATAGAAGTTAGAACTGATGCCCATACACACAGCCAGGGTCATCTATAAGCAGAAGCTCAGTAAAAGGGTGAACTAGGAAAAAATAATAATAATCCGTCCACCAGCACTGAATGACAACAAAAAATGTCCCTGTTTTTGCTTGGAATATAACTAAGGGGAAAAAAAAGAAAATAGTTTCAGTTGAGAATATGAAAACCCAGAGCTTTATTTCATGAGGACATGCATTTCATTTTCTCTTGGTTACTCCTTTTTGGTTACTCTCATGGTCTCAGAACCTCCAGACCAAGGAACTCTTCTAATAATTGATCCCAAGCCAGTGATACCTCACTTAATTCTGAGAGAATTAAATGGAAATCTTCTCTGGCAGAAGGCCAATCCAGGCCACAAGGATTTCTCTCAGGAAAAACAAGCAAGTCTCATCAGTGATGAGCTCACAATTACAATTTTAAAAGTACATAAGGTGGATGGAACTAAAGTATATTATGAAATAAGTCAGTCAGAGAAAGACAAATATATGATTTCACTCATATGTGGAATTTAAGAAACAAAAAAGATATTGGGAAGGGGGGAAAGGAGAGAGGGAAACAAACCTTAAGGGACTCAACTACAGAGAACAAACTGAGGGTCGCTGGAGGAAGGTGGGTGGGATTGGGCTGAATGGGTGGTGGGGATTAAGGAGGGCACTTGTGATGAGCACTGGGTGTGATATGCAAGTGATGAATCATGAAATTCTACTCCTGAAACCAACATTACACTGTATGTTAGCTAACTAGTATTTAAGTTAAAAATTGGAAGAAAATAATAATTTTTAGATGCCAATTTCCAATAAAAACACATTTGTAGGGATGCCTGGGTGGTTCCATCAGTTAAGCATTTGACTCTTGATTTTGACTCTGCCAGTGATCTCAGGGTCATGAGATGGAGCCTCCCATCAGGCTCTGCACTGGCCTGGAGCCTCCTTAAGATTCTCTCTCTTCCTCTCCCCTTGCCCCTCCTCCCCCAACTCTTGCATGCACTCCCACACTCTCTCTCTCTCAAAAAATATAAAATAATAGAGACACCTGGGTGGCACGGTAGGGTGAGCATCTGACTCTTGGTTTCAGCTCAGGTCGTGATCTCAGGGTCTTAAGATTGAGCTCCATCTCAGGTTAGGCTCTACGTGGAGTCCGCTTGAAGATTCTCTCTCTCTGCCCCTCCTCTGCTCTCTTATCTCTCTAAGATAAATGAATAAATCTTTTTTTAAAAACTCGTAACAAGGGGCGCCTGGGTGGCTCAGTGGGTTAAAGCCTCTGTCTTCGGCTCAGGTCATGATCCCAGGATCCTGGGATTGAGCCCCGCATTGGGCTCTCTGCTCGGCGGGGAGCCTGCTTCCTCCTTTCTCTCTGCCTGCCTCTCTGCCTGCTTGTGATCTCTGTCTGTCAAATACATAAATAAAATCTTAAAAAAAAACTTGTAACAAAAAGTAATAAAATATAAAAACATGTAAGGAAAAAAAATCACCATGTGCACAAGTGAGCAGACACAGTAAATATCAGGATTTGAGCCCTAAAAACTTGAGACAATGGAATTGAAACCTAAGAGATATGACATAGTATATTTAAATTGATGAATGAAGAAATAAACCCAAAGAAAAGGGTATCACTATGAAAAACAATGGGTAGATATCTTAAAATAGAATTTCTAGAAATAAAAAAATGAAAAATATAAAAATAAAAAAAATAAAATACAATTTTATTTTTTTTTAAAGAAAAGGAATTGTGAATCATGGTGGGCCAAATAACTTATTAGACACCTGAAAAGAGAACAAGTCAACTGGACGGTAGATACAATCCATCCCCTGGGAGGGGCCACTACTTGTGAACAGGGAAGGTGATCCTCATTCTGCAGGCCCAGCAGACCACGGGGCCTGACTAGCACCACCAAGCCTGAATGAAAACCCATGGACAAGTCCATGTGTTGTTAATGAAGAACATCAACTTGGCTCTAGTTTGGGGCCATTTGGTTACTAGAGAAGTTTTGGATATTGCACTAGGAGTTTTCATTCTGTCAGGCTCACTGATTTGCTAGGTGGATTTATTGCTTGAAATTGGGACAATTATTAATCACCTTGGGAAAATGTTCTTGGTCTCCTTGCTGGTGAAATCCCTCTCAGCATTCTATATATTAGCTTGACCTCTGCAGATCTTACTCCAGTTTCACTTATTTATATGATAATTTTAAAGATGTAATATTGGTTGCTACCATTTTTATGTCAGATATTGCATTCTTCCAACTCTGAGAACACTTTCTAAGTATTTCCATCCTTGCTGTGTCGCCGCTAAATGAAAACCAACATGCATCAGCAAAGTAAACACAGCAGTCCAGCTAATCTTGGCAGTTTCTTGGGCAGCTCTGGTTTTCAATTATGTTGACAGTATTTATCTTCGGATACTGTGGTGTTTCATATTTTGCAACACAGCTGCCTCAGCTTATAGTTACCATCATGCCCAGAATGCTGGTCAGGGGAAAAATGTAGATCAAAGTCATCCATCATCATTAGGAAGGAAGTGGTATGCACCCCTGGCCCCAGACCCACTTGGAATTCGACAGGAATTTGCCATTTTAGTGTTCAGCCTGAAAAAGGACCAGTCAGAACAAACCATGTCATCAAAATTGAAGCACTGCATGTTGAAAATAAGCTTCATCATGATGATGTGTAGAATTTTCATGTATTTTATTAAAGATTTTATTTATTTATTTGACAGAGAGAGGGAACACAAGCAGGGGGAGCAGGAGAGGAGAAGCAGTCTTCCTGCTGAACAGGGAGCTCAATGTGGGGCTCAATCCCAGGACCCTGGGATCATGAACTGAGCCAAAGGCAGATGCTTAATGACTAAGCCACCCAGGCACCCTTCATGTATATTTTTTAAAGATTTTATTCATTATTTGAGGGCGGGGGTAGAGAGACAGAGATCACAAGCATGGAGGAGGTATAGAGAGAGAAGCAGACTCCCTGCTAATCAGGGAGCCAGATGAGGAACTTGATCCCAGGACCTAGGGATCATGACCTGAGCCAAAGACAGAAGCTTGACCAACTGAGCCACCCAGACACATGTGGTGGATTTTTAAATGCAAATAGAACCGAGCATAGCATTTTATTTTGGGATTCTTGATTAATTTACAAAATAACAATTATTTCAGTTACTATCTATCATTTTTAAATACACTTAAAAAAATAGTCCAGAATATGGAAACTGAAATCATTACTTCTTCTAAAATAGAATTTAGATGAGTCATAAAGCACTAGGAAATTTTTTTTTAAGATTTTATTTATTTGAGAGAGAGAGAGACAGCGAGAGGGAACACAAGCAGGGAGAGTGGGAGAGGGAGAAGCAGGCTTCCCAGGGAGCAGGGAGCCCAATGCGTGGCTCAGTCCAAGGACCCTGGGATCATGAATCGAGCTGAAGGCAGACACCTAACGACTGAGCCACCCAGGTGCCCCAGCACTAGGAATTTTCTGCGTTTAAATACATATCTTATGCGACCTAGCTGAAGAGTTTTGCATTTGATTTTTAGATTTGCGGACATTAGTACTTCATGTGATTAATATCTAATTGCTTAGGATAATGACAGAATAAAGGAAGTTTAGCTATGGATAAAGAAAAGTTATAAAGAGATTAAAAATGCAGGAAATTTTGAAAATAATAAATAAGATCAAATACAAAATAGAAGCTCTTGAAGTTTATATTCAAGAAAATCTTCCAACTCTCAGGTGCCTAATGGTTTATATATTGGGATAAGAAATAACACAGGTAGTAGGAATATGACAACATGTCCATTACCCTTTGTTGTTTAGGAGGTGGTGATTTACATCATGCCTTAATGTTGTGTCTCTTACATAGTGATGCTTGCATTACATTGGAATTTGTACTCATGTGATATCAAAATAATATGAAATTAAATATTTTTAAAAGTTTTTTAAAGTTTTTAAAATGTTATTTTATTTAAATTCATTTAATTAACATATAGTACATAATTAGTTTCAGAGGTAGAGTTCAGTGATTCATCAGATGTATATAACACCAGTTCTTATCACATTATGTGCCTTCCTTAATGCCCATCCCTATAGTAACCCTCCCTTCCAGCAACCCTCAGTTTGTTTCCTATAGTTAAGAGTCTCTTATGGGTTGCCTCCCTCTTTGATGATGTCTTATTTTTCCTTCCCTTTCCCTATGACCCTCTGTTTTAAAAGGGTCTGAAGAGTCTATTTTTATTTTTTTGCCAATAGGTTAAAGGAATAAGAGAACTGGAAATAAAAATTAACAAGATGCAATGTAAAGAGATAATGAAATGAACAATATGAAAGAATGTTTGGGATAGAGAGATAAGGTCTAATATATATCTAGTAAATGTTCTAGAAGGAAAGAAATAAAGATATTTGAATTATAATAGTTGAAGTTTTCCAGAATTAATGAAAGACATAAATCCACAGAAAAAGAGCATGACATTTCCAAACAGAATTTTAGAAATGCATCTTGGCATACTGTATTGAACCTGAGAGTAGGCAGTTACACACGAACTGGAGGCAAGGGTGGTGATAAATAGGTTACACATTGGAAGCCTGTGGGCACGGCATCCTGAGTCTGTGGCTCACAACATCCTGACCTTGTGGCTTCCATCATCTCCAGACTGACAGATCAAGAGCAACAGGTACAGAACATGGGCTCTCCTCTCACACCTCTGCCCCAGAGTAACCTCTAGGCTCATTACAATTCATTTGCATCGCCGTTCCCCTTCTCTGTGGAAAAAATGCTGCCATAATGGTTCTGGTACAAACCTTGAGAAATCAAAAACTCCCCCTCCTGACCAGTGGGAGGAGCCCCCTTCCCAAAATGATTGGAAGAGCCTCCATTAGAGATCAGCCTGTCCATGATCCAAGACCCCACTTACATACAAAGAAAAAAACCCTGTAGCTTTAGTGCAATTACCACCTCTGGGCCTGCCCATTCTCCCATCTGTCCTAAAGAAATTGCTTTGTACTTGCTGCTTTCCTGCTGGCTGTCTTTCTTCTAGCATGGATCTTCATGTAAATCTTTCATGGGAAATTCAAGAATTGAGGCCTCCATTCACACAATGCAGAATCTCCAACTAGTAACAGAAATCATAGATCATCAAAGATATAAAGAAGATTCTAAAAGTAGCCAGGGAGAACAGACAGATCACCACGAATGGTAATTAAACTAACAGCATGCTTCCCAGTAGCATCAATAGACTCTAGAAAAATGTTGTTTCCCAAATATTGAGAGGAAATACCTATTAACTTAGAATACTAGCCTCAGCTAAACTATCACATAAGAATAAAGACATTTTCAGACAAATAAGAACTATTAACATATGTACTTCAGCAATAAAGAAATTGAATCCAGATGGAAGGAATGAGATGTAAGAAGCAAATTAAGAGGGAAAAAAAGAAAAATTAGAACATGCATTTCTGAATGAAACGATATCAAAATAATAATAATTAATTTGGTGGGTTTTTTAAAAATATGATACTAAAGTGCTAGTAAACAATAACACAAAATGGGAGGGAGGAATCAGTTAAAGCCACTTAGTGTCCCTGTATTATTCAAGACAAAAGAAGAGATACTGTAGAATTTGTTTAGTATGCATATTAAAATTTTAAGGGTGGCTGCTGAAAGAATAGAAATATGACGAACAGGAGCAATAGAGGAGGGGAAGGAAATAATTTGATTTATCTAATTTATCTAATTTATCTTGATTTATCTAATGGGAGGCAAAAAGAAGAGCAGAAAATAAACTCAAACTAAATATAGAAATGAAAAAGAACAAAACAAGATAGTAGAAATCTACATATATCAATAACAAAAATAAATACAAGAAGGTTAAACTTAACAGTTATAAGGGAATCCCAGAATATTTAAACACTTAATTAAATATTGTTAAATATTATATGACAATTAAAATTAACAAACCAAATATGTCAACAAGGATGAAGCCCCAAACACAATGTTGAGTGGTAAAAAAGAGGTAAAAGAATATTGTAATATTGCAAAATTTATGCATAATTTTAAATACCTCAAATTATAATTTATATTGCTTTTTCCATTTATATATGTAAATCACCCATGGAGATTTATATAGTAAAAATTATAAAAATAAGCATGGGAAAAATGCCTTTTTTTTTTTACTTGTAATAACCAAATTTTTATGAACTATTACTACAAAGAACTTCGGCAAGAGGGGAGACAAAGTTAAGTGATCTTTTAGTAAACATTTTTAGCGTAACAGTCTTTGCGACCAGTATTTTTTAAAAACCAAGCTAATAAACACCATTGCTCTGTGTTCAACTGGTGTATACTAAAAATAAGAGGGTAATAAATGGAAATACATGTTCTTCTAGCATTTCCACAGGAAATGTTCATATTTCTATGACATTCTAAATCATTTAGCAGTTACATATGCTACATTAACTAAAACACAGGTATTCCTTATTGCACATTTCAAAGTTGTAAGGAGATTCTAGCTTATGAGGTGGTTTTTATTTAGGGGGGAAATGATATTTTTCAATTGTTTGGCTCAAAAATGCACACTGCCAGGGCAGCTTAATTCTAAAAACAAACCTTTTAAAATAAACTTTTGGATTCTGAAGCCAATGAAATCCTTTAACAAATAGTGCACAGTTCACTTTCTCAGACTAAATATCAGAGATCAGAGTTATGGGCTCTGTTTTAAAGCCTGTGAACAGTCCTGGCTACTGCTCTGAGAGGCAGGTGGGGGCTCGTCTCTAGAGCCAGAAGGTGGTAAGTCTCTTGCAGCAGGTGGAGGTGGATAATCCTGGGGCCCATGAGTAGGGGGCGGTAGTCGAGGACCAGGAATAAAGTACTCTCTTGGACCAAGAGAGCCTAAAGGCTCTCTTGCAGAAACTTTGAGATAGTGGCTAGGGAAGCAGTAAAGTTAGGGAAAAGGAATGAATGAGCTTTCACTATTTTTTTAATGTTCTGATTCTTTTTTTTTTTAAAGATTTTATTTATTTATTTATTTGTCAGAGAGAGAGAGAGAGAGCCAGAGAGCGAGCACATGCAGACAGAGTGGCAGGCAGAGGCAGAGGGAGAAGCAGGCTCCCCGCGGAGCAAGGGGCCCGATGTGGGACTCGATCCCAGGACGCTGGGATCATGACCTGAGCCGAAGGCAGCCGCTCAACCAACTGAGCCACCCAGGCATCCAAATGTTTCGATTCTTTAAAAAAAAATTCAAACCAGGGCACCTGGGTGGCTCAGTCGGTTAAGTGTCCAACTCTTGATTTCAGCTCAGGTCATGATCTCAGGGTCATGTGATCAAGCCCCATGTTGGTCTCTGCATTCAGAGGGGAGCCTGCTTGAGATTCTCTCTCTCCCTCTCCCTGCTCGCGTGCTCTCTCTCGCTCAAATTTAAAAAAAAAATTAAACTATATATGACAGACCGTTAATATCTATTTTATTTTCATAGGAGGATGGTAATGCCTATCATTTCTCTACTTTTCTCAATGTTTGAAATATTTCCCAATTTAAAATAAAAGTGTTTCAATAAAATCTTGTTAGTTTCCACTCCTGGGTCTATATCCAAAGGAACAGAAAGCAGAGATTCAAACAGATACTTGTACATCAGTGTTCATTGCAGCTTTACTCACAGTAGCTAAGAGGTGTAAACAACCCACATGTCCACCAACAGACGAATGAATAAACAAAATGTAGTGTATGAGTACAACAAACTATTTAAAAAAATGAAGTTCTGATACATACTGCAATGTGGGTAAAACTTGAAACTATTATGCTAAGTGAAATAAATCAGATGCAAAAGGACAAATACTGTATAATTCATTTATATGAAATACCTAGAATAGGCAAATTCATAGAAGCAAAAATTAGATTAAAGGTTACCAAAGCTTGAAGGAGGGGGAATGGGAAGTTACTGTTTAATAGATTTAAGTTTGTATTTGGGGTAATGAAAATCTTTGGGAAATATTGGTTATGGTTGCATACATTGTAAATATCATTAATGCCACTGAATTGTACACTTAAAAATGGTTAAAGTGGCAAAATTTTGTTATATCTAATTACCATAAATTTTAGAAAATAATGTAATATGTCAAAAACCATTGAACAGTTTTATTTGCTTAAATATATATTTTTTATTTATTTAAGAGAGAGAGAGAGATAGCAAGAGAAAGCATGAGCAGGGGGGAGAAGGGGGAAGCAGACTCCACACTGAGCACAGAGCCCCACAAGGGGCTGGATCCCAGGACCGTGGGATTAAGACCTAAGCCGAAGGCAGATGCCTAACCGACTGAGCCACCAAGATGCCCCTTGTGTGTTATTGAAGACATGTATGAACATGTACTTGCCATTTGTTGACTTTTTTTAAAAAAGATTTTATTTATTTATTTGACAGAGGGAGATCACAAGTAGGCAAAGAGGCAGGCAGAGAGAGAGAGAGGGAAGCAGGCTCCTGCCAAGCAGAGAGCCTGATGCGGGACTTGATCCTAGGACCCTGAGATCATGACCTGAGCCAAAAGCAGCGGCTTAACCCACTGAGCCACCCAGGTGCCCCTATTTGTTGACTTTTTTGAAAAAAAATCAAGCTATAAGCTTTTATTACAAATTTAAAAATGAGGTTCTTAAAACTTCAACTTGACCAAATATGAAACAATTTTAAAATCTCTAAAGGTGTATTGAGAAAAACCAGGCTTTAAAACACACAGGTCATTACCAAAAAGAGAGGTCTTGAGGTAAAACTAGGAAAAGCACTGGGGCATAGACAGTGCAGTTAGTTCTAGTCATCTGGTCACCAGAAAAGGCACACACTTGAGGTCTCGGCTCCAATCTTCCATTCTTTTTTTTTTTTTTTTAAGATTTTATTTTATTTATTTGTTTGTTTATTTATTATTTGACAGAGAGACAGTGAGAGGGGGAACACAAGCAGGGGGAGTGGGAGAAGAAGATGCAGGCTTCCCAGGGAGCAGGGAGCCTAATGCGGGGCTTGATCCCAGAATCACGACCTGAGCCAAAGGCAGAAACTTAAGGACTGAGCCACCCATGTGCCCTTTTCACTCGTTTCTTATTGCTGGAATGTCATAGTCATTTCTTCTGGTAGGAGGACGAAAGACCCCCGTGGAGAAGGCCGGCCGGAATGTACTCCGTCCTGCCCTCTCCAGCGGCTGAATTTTCAGCTGGTGGATGGACTGCTTTGGTGCCCATGCCATCTTGTGGTTTCAGGTTTTCTGGGCGTCTGCCTTCATGTTTGCAGGTGCAGCACTGTCGACATTGGGTGTCGTCTCTGATTCCCCATGTTTTCATTGCTTGTCCTCTTTGGGCAGTTTTTGGCGTGGAGGGCCCCTGAGAATCACTGTCTGTAACCCCGTCAGTATTTGGTCTCGCTGGTTTATCTTGCTGTCCAGCACCCTGCTTGTCAGCACCCTCCATCCCCCAGCAAGGGAGGGATGGAGTGCTGTGGTTGATGCCGGTGGGATTGGTAGCCTGGGCAGGGTGGGTACTGTGGGGCCTGGCCTTGGGGAGCACTCTCCCACCCCTCATTCTTTCCCCACTCTCTTCATTCTGGTACTTCTGTAGAAGGACCCCTGCGCTATGGCTAGGATGGGCTCCTCTGCATATTTCCTGCCTTGTACTGGGACACCAACAGGGTCCTCCGAGGACATCAAGCCCCACAGTCCCTGCAACCTCTCCCCCAGAACGTTACTTCCGGGGTCCTTCTTCTTTACGCAGTCTGGCATGCAGAGACATCTTCCTTGGTATCATTCCTGTTGGTGAAACCGTATCTGTTTGTTGCATGGAACCATTTTGCTGTTTCCACAATCTTCCTCATGGTGACATTCTTGTCCCCGCCGGCAGGTGCCTTGGTGTGAGCCTCCTGGGTGTTGCTCCCTGCGCTACTGTGGGTGGTGCCGGGCTTGGTGTCTGCAGTTAGCACTGAGGGTGGGGGGCTGTGAGCTGCCTGGTGTCAGTGTCACTGCAAGCCGTTGCTGTCCCGGAGCCTGGGCCGCCTTCTGCTGTTGTAGCTCCTCCTGGGTGTGGGTACCTAGCCCTTTGGTGGCAGTGAGGCTGCTCAGCGCTCCCTGGGGTCTGCTCTCTAGTCACACTATGGATCTAGCTCTAACAGTACACTTTAAATGAGTGAATCCTATGGCATGTGAATTAATATCTCGAGAAAACTGTTTTAGAAAAAATTTTTATTATATTCAGTTAGCCAACCTATAGTACATCATTAGTTTTTGATATAGCATTCAGTGATTCATTAGTTGCGTATAACACCCAGAGCTCATCACAACAGGTGGCCTCCTTAATACCCATCACCAGGCTACCCCGTCCCCTACCCCCTCCCCTGTGAAACCCTCAGTTTGTATCCCACGGTTATCAAAAACTAATGACGTACTGTATGGTGACTAATATAACAATAAAAATTTTTTTAAAAGAAATTTAGGTGAACAACAACAACAAAAAAGGGCCTCTCGTGGTTTTTTATTCCCCCCCTTCAGTTTTCCCTCCCTTCTCCTGTGGTCCTCCATGCTATTCCTTATGTTCCACTTATGAGTGAAACCATATAATTGTCTTTCTCTGTTTGACTTACTTCACTTATCATAATCCCCTCCAGTTCCATCCATGTCAATGCAAATGTGGGTGTTCATCTTTTTTAGTGACTGAGTAGTATTCCATGGTATATATGGACCACATCTTCTTTATCCATTCTTCTGTTGAAGGGCATCTTAGCTCCTTCCACAGTTTGGCTATTGTGGACATTAGTGCTATGAACATTGGGGTGCATGTGCCCCTTCTTTTCACTACATCTGTATCTTTGGGGTAAATACCTAGTAATGCAATTGGAGGGTCACAGGGTAGCTCTATTTTTAACTTTTTGAGGAACCTCCATACTGTTTTCCAAAGTGGTTGTACCATCTTGTATTCCTACCAACAGTATAAGAGGGCTCCCCTTTCTCCAAATCCTTGCCAACAATTGTTTCCTGTCTTGTTAATTTTTGCAATTCTAACTGGTGTGAAGTAGTATCTCGCTGTGGTTTTGATTTGAATTTCCCTGATGGCTAGTGATGTCGAACATTTTTTCATGTGTTTGTTAACCATTTGTATGTTCTTTGGAGAAGTGTCTGTTCATGTCTTCTGCCCATTTTTTGACTGGATTATTTGTTTTTTAGGTGTTGAGTTTAAGAACTTCTTTATAGATCTTGGATACCAGCCCTTTATCTGTTATGTTATTTGCAAATATCTTCTCCCTTTCCATGGGTTGCCTCTTAGTTCTGTTGACTAATTCCTTTCCTGTGCAGGAGCTTTTTATCGTGATGAAGTCCCAAAAGTTCATTTTTGCTTTTGTTTCCCTTGCCTTTAGAGATATGTCTTGAAAGTCTTGATAGTAAGTGATAGCCTGAAAATAAAACTGATCAGAACCAGATATCCCAGGATCAAGGGTCAGTTTGGTAATCCATGCCTCTGTTTTCATATGTATGAGATGTACTAGATGATCCTTAAGGTTCTTTCCACCATTTAGAATACAAGAGTCTGCAAAAGACAGGCGAAGAGTGTTAAGACAAGTTTCTCTGCTAGAAGTCGAGACTCCCTTTTATGTAAGGTCAAGTGTTGGTTGCTTTGTATTTGTGGCAGGTGATGGGGAAATCCCCCTGAGAGTTCCCCCTGTACTGCTTTGTTAGAGACACTGAAATCAAGTGGAAGACAAGAAAGAAAAGCCTGTGAAGCCAGTAATTTAATGTAATGTTGGAGCCTTGATCTGGTCCTAAGCAGTCCTTAGGGGATTGGGCCACATTCCAAATCACCCACGATGAGTTGCAACCCAGGCTGTTCCTATCCACCCTACCCCCATCGCCCTAATGCTGGATATGTATTTCATAAAAAATGCCTATCTTTATCTGTGTAGAGAAACATTTAATCTCTTAAACTTCATTTTGTTTAGCTCCAGAATGCAGAAGAAGGCAAGGTGTAGGAATCACTGCAGATTTTGGCTCAAAATAAGAAGAAATTTTCTAACAATTAAAATGATATGAAAATGGAGTGACAATCTGATAATATGGTGAAACTCATTAGTGGGCAGGTCTAAGAAAGAGATCATACTGCCATGATTGCAATAGAGAAGTTCTCAAACTTTCTCTGCATCAGAAACCTGGGAAGCTTGTTAAACCACAGATCGCTCAGCTCTCTCCCAGAGCTTCTGAATCAGTAGGTCTAGGTGAGAGCCAGACAATTTGCTTTTCTAATAAATTCCCAGGGGCTTTTGGTGTCGCTAATCTGGGGACCACACTTTGAGAACCACTGCTAAATAGGATCTCCTGCCATCGGGTGAGATGCTGTAGTAGATAACTTCCAAGTTATCTGTCAGCTCTGAGACTCTGTGCATCTATGGAAGGCCCATACAAGGCAAACAGTCGGGTTCCAGAGACATGAATTTGCTCCAAAAAAACAGAACTCAGTTCACTTTAGTTCAAAGAACTGAGTACTTAGAGAACCCTCATTATGTCCTTAGCAATAAATTACTAAGTACTCAAGGTACTATTTAAAAAATTACAGCAAATGATCCTGGCTCTCAAAAAGCCTACATTTAGACTAGAAAGGCAAATCCAAGTTCTTCCATGTAACTTTCATCTACCTGACAAATATTCATTATGTTTCTACTATTCTTCCATCATTAAGCTACACATGGGAGTACAAAGTGGGGGGAAGGCAGCCCAATCTAAGAAGTACATAAAGTTACAACCTTTCTAAAACTTAATTTATTCATATGTAAAAGGGAAAAGAAACCGACTTGCCAAGGTCATTGTGAGAATTAAATTAAATAATTGTTTATGAAAGTGCCTATAATAGATGCTCAATAAATACAGTTGTCCCTCTAATACATGGTTACAGTTACCTGCAGTCATTCATGGTCCAGAAGCAGATGATCAGATGATATAGTCCAAAGGTCAATAATAATGTAACACTAGGTTATGTTCTCATCTCACATCATCACAAGAAGAAAGGTGAGTACAGTGTAATATTGAGAGAGAGAGACCACATTCACAAAACTTCTACTACTGCATATTGTTATAATTGTTATATTTTACTATAAACTGTTATTAATCTCTTACTATACCTAATTTATAAATTAAACTGTATGGTAGGTGTGTATATATAAGAAAAAAACAGTATATGTAGGGTGAGGTACTATTTGTGATTTCAGGCATCCACTGGGCGTCTTAGAATGTATCTCCCATGTATTAAGTGGGGGTTACTGTATTTCTTTTGTCTGGGATGCTTCTTATCAGAAATAAAACTTGATCTAGTCCTTGAGAGCTGCCAAAGTAAGTTCGTGGCCATCAACCTCCATGGAAAAAGTGAGCGAGGTATTTTTCTAAACATGCCTCACTGTGACCTGGTTCCTCCCACTGTCACAGTGTCTCTCCCCCTCTACCAATAGCAGTAGAGCAAAGTCTCAGAGGACCCCGGGAACACTGCAAGAGCCGTGTCATCACGGGGACTGTCACTCCGAAGATCCCAGATGGTGATGAGCTGATAAGCAGCAGACACGGAGTTTCTCAACTTGGCACCATGACTTCTTGGATTGGATAGTGTTTTGTTACAGGGACTGTAACAAAACACTATCCATGATGTTTGTGCATCATAAAACATTTAGCAGCATCCCTGGCCCCTATCCCTAGAAGCTAGCAGCACTCTTCCCCAATCATCACTTCCAAAAATATCTCCAGACACTTCCAAATATCCCCATGGGGCAAACTCCCCCAGTTGAAAAACACCGGTGCAGATGGACTCTCATGCACATAGATTTGCCAGATTTAGCAAATAAGATAATGTGGGAGAAAATATTTACCCATCATATATCTGATATACAGTACCAGGGATGAATTTCCAGATTATACAAAGAACTCCTACAACTCAACAACAATAACAAAAAAAAAACCCAATTCAAAAATGGACAAAGGACTTATGTCGATAGTTTCCCACAAGACATATAAATGGCCAATAAGCCAGTAAGCCAAAACTGCTCCATCATCTCTAGCTATTTGGACAATGCAAACCAAAATGACAATGAAGTATGGAGGGAAATGATGGAATGGAAGAAAATATTTGCCCTAGTAGAATGGTGGTTGATAGGGGCTGGGAAGGGGAAATGGGGAGATGTTATTTAATGGCTAGCAAGTTTCAGTTATGCAAGATGAATACTCTAGAGGTCCCCTGTACCACATGGCCCCCGTTGCTAACAATACTGTCTTTTGCACTTGTCAGATATTAAAAGAGTAGATCTCAAACAATAATAATAAAATAAAATGGGAAAAAACACAGTGATATACTTCTTCACACTCATGGCTATTCTGAACATAATTGTTTTGAGCAGGGAAAATAAGAAGTGTTGACAAAGATGAGGAGAAATTGAAATCCTTGTGTACTGCTGGGGGGAAGACAAAATGAGATGGCTATTGTAGAAAGAGTTTAATGGTCCACCAAAAGGTTAAACATAGAATTACCCTATGATCTGCCAATTCCACTTCTAGTGAATTCCAACAAAAATAGAAGCGGTGATTTCAACAGTTATACCCCAATATCCATAACAGTAGACAAAAGGTGAAACAGCCCAAGTGTCCATCAACAGAAGAATGGATAAACAAAATGTGGTATATTAATGTTGAAGGGAATTTTGATACATGTTACAACATGGGTGAACCTTGAAAGCATGAGGCTAAGTGAAGTAAGACACACACAAAAGGAGAAATACCATATGACCCCACTGATAGAAGGCACCTAGAATAGACAGATCCATAGAAACAGAAAATATTGTAGATGTTCTGGTGGCATGTGGGAGGGAGTGGGGAGTTCTTCTACAATGGGTACAGTTTCTATTTGGGATGATGAAAAAGTTCTGGAAACACAGTTGTGATGGTTGCAAGATATTGTAAATGTGCTTCATGTCACTGAATTGTATACTTGACATTGCTAAAAGGGTAAATTTTATGTATATTTCATCTCAACAGAAAAAAAATGTTTAGTACAGGACCACCAAATTACATTTGAAATTGATGTAAACAATGAATTTTTTAGCATGAGAATGTCACATGCAATTTTTAGGACATATTTATATTTAATAACATAAAATTGCATTGTTTTTCTAACATTCGAATGCAGTTAGGCATTCTGCGTTTTCTCTGCCAACCCTGACAGGAGAGTCTTAACTCAGAGTCTTAACTTAGGTAGAAACAGAGAAAATTCCAGAGATGTTCTAGGGAGTAACACTGATAGGACTTGGTGACCAAATGGAATGAGCACATGCTGAAGCAGGCAGAATTTCAAATAGCACTGAGGTTTTTGTTTTATAGCACAGAGAAGCCTTTCATGGAGATAAAAGAGCCACCATGACCATTCAGTTCATTCATTTCTACCACTTAATCCGTATACTTCGCTGACATTGTTCTATGGTCTATCCATACCTCAGTGAGGAAATAAGGAGTGTAGGGTCCAGTGGGGTCAAGGACAAGTAAGGAGACAGTGACAGTGCGTTATGGAGAGTTCCATGACAGAGGGAGTAGATGCTGCAAGGACAGCAAGTGGCAGGGGTCCCCGGGACAGGATCCTGGGATAGGGAAGAAGCAGCATCAGGAGCCCTTGAAGGACTACTGGGGACAGACATGGCCTCCTGGGCTGCCACCTGGGGTGGCTCTGCAGACCACGAGGAATCTCACTTTCTTATTGTCTTCCAAAGATCAATGTCCTGAGGAGGAACTTCACAGCTCCCAACCCAGCTAAACCTATTGCCAGCAGATTCAGATATTATCTTGCAAACTGGAATGACTTCCGTCTGCCCTGCAGCCTTCCTAGAATAATGATTTTAAAGATAAAATATAAAATAGATTGTCGGGGTCCTTCCCAACCACAGGTTTCCCAGCAGCCAACATGGAGCCACCAATAGGACCTGGGAAATGGGCAGCTTCTCAGCTGGGTTGATTCCTTGGCTTCACTTCTGTACTGGCTTAAACTAGCCCCCTCTGCTGCCTCATATACAGGTGCATCCATAAATTATCACTTCATTAGACACGTTGTAGCACCACTAAAATTACATCTGCAAAATGCACCATTAAAGGACTGGGGCTGGCTCAGGAGGAGTGAGTCACCAAGATTAAAGAAAAGCCATTTCTAAAATCCTGGCATTTCTGGGAAATATCCCGAGGCTGCTCAGTGGGGTGGGGCGGGAGGGGTTGGTGTTAAATTGCCTTGTTAGCCTACTGGATTCTTTGTAACTTTCTGTGCCTAGAGACCCAGCCTCCTCTCATCTCCTTTTGGATCTTTCTACTTGGTAGGCAGGGTGAATTTCCTGTCCAGATCGGTGAAGATTCAGAGGTGTCTGGCTGCTCAATCAGCCGAAATCCCGGTGGGTGGGTGGGTGGGGCAAGGCAACTTGAAGATACGCTGCACCTTGATTTCAATCCAAGTGAGTGTAATCTTACCTTATTCTTGGGAGGCATGGGGCAGACCCTGAGAATAGGAAAGAACAAAAGGGGCTGCAGATGGCATTTTTAGGGCAGTGCAACTATTCTGTCTGATACTGTAATCCGCATATGTGCCATTATACACTTGTCCAAACCCATAGAATGTACACCAAGAACCCTAATGCAAACTGGGTTTTCAGAAAACAATGTATCCATATTGGCTCATCCCTTGTAACAAATGCACCCCATTAATTTGAGGTGTTACTAATAAGAGAAACTGGGGTGGGGGAGTGAGGCAAACTCTATACTTTGTGCCCAATTTTCTGTAAACCTTAAACTGTCAAAAATAAAATAAAGTCTCCTAATTTAAAAGAGAGAGAGAGAGAGAGAGAATGGAGCTGCGGAGACTTCCCAGGGTAGGACTGGGATAGAGGCAGGACAGGCAAGGAATGGATTCATTCATAAATGGTGAGGTCCAAGCAAGCAGGGCTGTAACCACTTAGAAGGTGGGGGCTATTTTACTAACCTCTGTATGTGTACATCATAATATGTTTGCTATATGAGTGAACGAATCAATGAATGAATGAAACTGATTTAAGGTGGTTATCAATGGGTAAATGGTTTAGAAACACCAAGGACTCTCTCAAGAGATACAGCCCATTTGCCTAGCCATCTAGCCTGTAAGATTTTCAATATACACCCACCTGTGTGCACAAGAACCCCCCCAATACACACACACACACACACACACACACACACACACACAGAGCTGCCTCAACCACAGCCAATCTCTAGGTTGAGAGCTACAGTTTTTCAGGATCTCCTCACCCTTTGTGCACATAGCTGTAGGATAAATATATTGTTGCCCTGTGCTGCTGGGAAAGACCCAGCCTAAGAAAGAACCTATCTTTGCCAAATTCATTTTGCATGTTAGCAAAGCCCAACATGTAGGCAGAGAATGTGGCTTCCCAGGATCATACACAAGAAGTTCTCTGCTTCTCTTCTTACTGCTTTTCTCTACATGGACAGAGGCCTTCCTCCAAGTGCTCACTGGACGGACTTCATTAAGGACTCCAGAAGGCCTCTGTTAAAACACCTGAACCACTCCTTATCCTCTGCCCACAGCACCAAAGCGTGGCGCCTTACTCCTTGGCAAGAGGGGCAGGGTGAGAGGCCTGCCTGGATTATAAGAGGGCACAGAGGAGGCTGGCAGTGGGAAGAGTTATCATCGCTTCATGCCCTGAAGGGTCAGTTCTAAAAGGGTATTGAAGGCCTGGCATAAGTTTTAGATTCAGGGAATCATGGAAGAGTTGGCATTTAATCTCAGGTTTAGGAATAAATAGTAATTTCCATGCAGGCAGGGAAGGCAACCAGGAATTAAAATCAGAGTTTGACTGTTTCAGAGATTGTTAAGAGTTGGCCCTTTTCCCACTGCCCAAATCTCATGGCAAGAGAGAGGTCGTTTCAAGTTGCTTCTGCATAGGGTCCTGGGCCCACATTAGCTTTAGAGGAAGGGTTGGTCTCAGAGCTGAGCAGTGAGTTCCAGCCCTGGACAGCCTAGGCATTTCTAGCTTAGGGCTTACTGTACCTAAGTAAACTTGGCCCTTCTTCCTTCCTGTCTCCCTCCCTCCCTCCTTCCCTTCTCCTCATCCTCTTCCTGCTCCTCCTTTTCTTCCTCCTTCCCCTGCTTTTTTTCTTCTTCTTTCTTTCTTACCCCCTCTCCTTCTCTCTCTTATTCCTTCCTTCCTTCCTTTCTCTTTCCTTTCTTTTTTTTTCCTTTCCTTCTTTCTCTTTGTGTTGTTGTGAGAAATACCAGGAACCTGTACCAGCTATCCAATTTCTTAGCTTGTCTAAGAGGTAAAACAGGGTGAGCTCACTCCACGGGAAATTGGAAAGATTCCCCCAAGCCCAGAAACAGCACAGCATGTCTCACATTCAGAAGTCCCACAGAGAAGCCTGGGATACCAGCTTGAGCAAAGTATTAACTTAATGAATTACACTAGTGCCTCCCAAACTTTAATGTGCATTCTGATCACCTGGGGGTCTTATTAAATTGTAGGTTCTGATTCACTAAAGCTAAGCTGGAGCCTGAAATTCTGCATTTCTAACCAACTGCCAGAAATTGCTGTTGATTCTGATTGGTGGAACCCACTCTTTGACCCACACCAATGTGGAAGGGAGTGAGCTCTTAGCCTCACTTGTCGAGTATAGGAAGGAATGTTCAGTTACCACCTGTCTGCCATGGCTACTTCCAGGTACCAATTTCTGGGACCTGAAGGGGCATGCTGTGGTTGGACTGGTTGGTTCAGAACATACCCATAAACACGTATCCCTACCTCCCAGGGAGTAGGCATCACCTTGGACTATGTGTCGAGAAGGTTCTGTCAACTAAACTGTGTGAACAAGGCAAGATGAGAACAGTCAATCTAAATCCTTTTTTTTTAAGTGGAAAAAAAAAGTATTAACCTTCACTAAAATGCATTTTGGTCATCTCTTTATTCATGATATCTACCCTAGAAGAGACATTGGCACACGAGAGGCACTAAGTGTGTGTAAATGAACAAATAATAATAGTTATCGTGTACTGAGTGTCCGACTCTACACAAATTATCTCATTGTTTTCCTACAACCAGACAGGTGTCTTTATTCATTCCAACCCTACTGGTAGGTTAACCAATGCTTAATAATGGACTTAGTGGTAAAGCTTGGCTAAAGCTTTCTTTATACCTTCTGTGGCCACTCGTGATTCTAGCCGGTACTTTGAAGACTTTCCAGTGTGAGGGCATTCCCCAGCCTTGTCTTTCTTGGCTCAGGAGGGTAACTGGACAAGGACAGGGAAGGTACATTGAGCAAAGAGTCCAGCAAAGGCTGAAGTATCTTTGTGGCAGCACTGAGGCTGGGGCACTCCATAGGGACCATTTGGAAGCAGCTACATGTATTAAGAATGGTAACAAAGCCATTTTTCACTCTTGGACACATTCTCTGCATTTCACAAACTTTCTTGGCTACTGGCTTCTGGGAGGTGAGGCCAGCAAAATGCTTTGGCAGAAGAGAGCAGAAACCAAGACAGTTCTGTCTTTCCCAATCTGCCTTGGGTGGCACTTCTAGAAGAGGAGGCCATCTCCCCTGAGCCCCAGCTTCTGTGACCTCTCACCTGTGGTTCCACCTCTGACTGGCTGTTCCCACCGCGTTTCTAACTCCAACCAGTTTCAGCATCGCGTTTTGACAAGGCTTCCTTGCTCTGTTGTCTAGCCGGACCTAGGGATGGAGCAGCATTCTGCTGTTACTAATCATAGGATTGTCCCACCTTTTCATGCTTGGCTTCTAAGCTCGTTCATCTGTTCTATAACCAATTCCTTATATTAAATTCCCTCTGTTGAAAGACTTAGACTTGTACCTAAATAATCCAATTTAAAATGGGCAGAAGACATGTACAGACATTGCTCCAAATAAGACAACCAGATGGCCAACACACACATGAGAAGATGCTCAATATCACTCAGCATTGGGGAAATGCAAGTCAAAACCACAATGAGGTATCACCTCACATCTGTCAAAATGGTTAAAATAAAAAACACAAGAAATAGCAAGTGTTGGGAAGGATGCAGAGAAAAAGGAACCCTCCTGCAGTGTTGGTGGTAATGCAAACTTGTAGCCAGTGTGGAAAGCAGTATGGAGTTTCCTCAAAAAGTTAAAAATGGAACTACTCTATGATCTAGTTATCACACTACTGGATATTTACCCAAGGAATACAAAAAACAGTAATTCAAAGGAATACATGCACCCCAATGTTTATAGAAGTATTATTTACAATAGCCAAGATATGGAAACAGAGCAAGTGTCCATTGATAGATCAGTGGGTGAAGATGGAGTGTGCACACACACACACACACACACACACACACATTTCATGTATGTGAAGTATATTGAATGAATATCATTCAATGAAGTATCACTCAGACATAAAAAGAATGAAATCTTTCCATTTGTAACCACACAGATGGAACTAGAGAGTGTAATACTAAGCAAAATAAGACAAATACCATATGATTTCACTCATACCTGGAATTGAAGAAACAAAACGAGTGAACAAAGGGGCAAAAATGAGAGAGAGAGAGAAACGAAGAAACAGACTCTTGACTATAGAGAACGAACTGGCAGTTATCAGAGGGAAGGTGGACGAGAGATGGGTGAAATAGGTCATGGGGATTAAAGAGTACAGTTATCATGATGAAAAAATAAAATAAAAGAATACATAAAAGAATAGATTTTCTCAGCAAGCACTTTTCAGCTCTGAAATGCATAATTTCTACTGAGAGGCCCAGTTTCAATTAAATAAAACATAGTAACCAAGAGGTATCACTGTCCAACCCCAGACAAATTAATCCATGAGTTTCCTCTCACTGGAGTAGACCACATCAACGTCAGTGACAGTTGCCAAGCCAGCTGGAGCAAGGATTCTTTCATCAGATAAGAGGATTACATCAGATGGCCTCAAAATTCCCTCCTATATTTATGATAAATATAAGGTAGACTAAGAGCTCTTAAAGATCTGTCTTTCCCACCATAATAGTCCCAACACCTAGCACAGTATGTAGTATTTAATAGGCAACAAGTAAACATTAGTTAAATAAAAAATTGGCGGTTCTTGGATTCTTGGGCCTGTGATTCTATTATTGGTGTCTAAAGCTTATAGTACTTACCACACTGTGTTGTAGTTGGCATTTTATCTGTTATCTACACTTCTTTCTGACCTCCCCAAGGACTGGGACTGCTTTTTTTTTAATATAATTTGTTTTATTTTTTATAAACATATAAAGTATTTTTATCCCCAGGGGTACAGGTCTGTGAATCGCCAGGTTTACACACTTCACAGCACTAACCATAGCACATACCCTCCCCAATGTCCATTACCCCACCCCCCTTTCGACCCCCCTCCCCCCAGCAACCCTCAGTTTGTTTTGTGAGATTAAGAGTCACTTATGGTTTGTCTCCCTCCCAATCCCATCTTGTTTCTTTTCTTCTTTTCCTACGCCCCTAACCCCCCATGTTACATCTCCACTTCCTCATATCAGGGATATCATATGATAGTTGTCTTTCTCTGATTGACTTATTTCACTAAGCATGATACCCTCCAGTTCCATCCACGTCGTTGCAAATGGCAAGATTTCATTTCTTTCAATGGCTGCATAGTATTCCATTGTGTATATATACCACATCTTCTTTATCCATTCATCTGTTGATGGACATCTGGTTCTTTCCATAATTTGGCTATTGTAGACATTGCTGCTATAAACATTCGGGTGCACATGCCCCTTCGGATCACTACATTTGTATCTTTAGGGTAAATATCCAGTAGTGCAATTTCTGGGTCATAGGGTAGTTCTATTTTCAAATTTTTGAGGAACCTCCACGCTGTTTTCCACAGCGGTTGCACCAGCTTGCATTCCCACCAACAGTGTAGGAGGGTTCCCCCTTTCTCCACATCCTCGCCAGCATCTGTCATTTCCTGACTTATTAATTTTAGCCATTCTGCCTGGTGTGAGGTAATATCTCATTGTGGTTTTAATTTGTATTTCCCTGATGCTGAGTGATGTGGAGCACTTTTTCATGTGTCTGTTGGCCATCTGGATGTCTTCTTTGCAGAAAAGTCTGTTCATGTCCTCTGCCCATTTCTTGATTGGGTTATTTGTTCTTTGGGTGTTGAGTTTGATAAGTTCTTTATAGATTTTGGACACTAGCCCTCTATCTGATATGTCGTTTGCAAATATCTTCTCCCATTCTGTCAGTTGTCTTTTGGTTTTGTTAACTGTTTTCTTTGCTGTGCAAAAGCTTTTGATCTTGATGAAATCCTAATAGTTCATTTTTGCCCTTGCTTCCCTTGCCTTTGGCAATGTTCCTAGGAAGATGTTGCTGCGGCTGAGGTCGAAGAGGTTGCTGCCTGCATTCTCCTTAAGGAT